>VDFB02000581.1:225015-448718 GCA_007258455.2 Sequoia sempervirens | reverse complement strand
CCCTTTAGGCGTCCTTAATTAACATGTTCTATTATGACCCTTTAGACACTTGTAAGGCGTCATTATTTGTTTGACCCAGCTTATAAATTAGTGTTAGATGAACTATTATTTATAGTATTTATTAATGCTTTTATTCTCTAATCTTCTATGGTATTGTTAGGGTTGGGATTAGAATTTTAATTAGAGTTAAATTGAACCTAATTTTAACTATATTACTAATTGAACCTAACCCTAACGTTATTAGAACCCAACCCTTATTGAACCTTTGTCCTAAAATTAATCCTGTCCTAAGCTGTTTGTAGCATGTGACCCTGGTGAGCCTAACCCTAACTCTAGTTGTGTCCTATCCTAACCTTTACCCAAATTTTTATCCTATAACCCTAACCTTAATTCACAAAGAAAATTTTGTGGGTCATATTTCTATTTCTTATGTACATAATTTATGTGATATTCTATTTTTTTTCTTGTTATTGACACATGGAGGCAAGACTTTTATTCATTTTTTATACACTACACACAATCATGATATTCTAAATGGGGGAAACAATGATGAAATTAATTTTCCTTTGGATTGAGCTCCATATTCATCATTTTTAAAATTTATCATGTGTGTACACTACGTATTCATCACCTAATGGTTACAATCATTTTACATATACACATTCTCATGTTATCATAATTTATGTGATATTCTATTTTTTTTCTTGTTATTTACACATGGAGGAAAGACTTTTATTCATTTTTCATACACTACACACAATCATGATATTCTAAATGGGGGAAACAATGATGAAATTAATTTTCCTTTGGATTGAGCTCCATATTCATCATTTTTAAAATGTATCGTATTATTATTGTACACCTCATTATTCATCACCTAATGGTTACAATCGTTTTACATATACATTCTCATGTTATCATAATTTATATTTTTTCTAATGATTACCTCTTTCCTTGATTTTTAGTACGAACACTTTTTTCCATTACTAGTGAGAAACTAATGGTGTCATTTTATAAATATGTACATTAGCTAATTATATCAATACCTTGTTAGATTTTTTCACTATAAAGAATTTTATTTGCTTAAGAGTTTAGAGCAATGACTTTATTTGTCAATCTAGTTAAGGAAAAATTAAAGAATAAAATAACAAAGAATGGTGATATCCATGATATTCACAAGGTATAGGAATTCCAAGTGCACCAACAATGAGGTAAAATTCAATTGATAGAACTAAATAAGTAGGTAAATCCACATAAATTTTCTCTCATAAAATTAAAATTAATACATTAGAAGGAAAATATCTTCTTGTTCATTGAAAAGAAGATTAAACCTAAAATTATTCTACAATTATGAAGTCTTCAATAAATTTCACATTAATGTCCTATATTAATGTCTTGACTATGAACATAAAATGCATAAATGTACATGTGTAAATTAAAATTTCAAACAATAATAAAGTTCATAATTTATGTAACATATTAAGTGCATGAAACCAATATATTAAGCGCACATGAAATAAAGTCCAACAGAGTACATGATAAACAAGAAATATAAAACACATAAAATCACATGTTTGTAGGTCATGTACTGTCTCTATAATCAAAGAACCTCTTCACCGGACTATGTGGATGACACAGAAACACTCTGTACATAAGAGAAAGATAAAATTATATGTAAGACAATAAAAAATGATTTAATGACAATTTCATTTATAATCCATCATAAAATTAAATTGCCACCATATCTACATCTGGATGCTCTGGTGCGCCTAAAGAAACCTCTAAATTCTCTAAATCAATCTACATAAACAAGACAAAGAAATTCGAAATTAGATGTACAACTCTACAATTATTATTTTTTTATTCAATTTAATTCATAATTTATCATATTTTAATTACATACCGTATTCTGAGGTTGTGCACTAGGCTCTTCTCTAGGACTTGTCTGTACATGCTCAACTACAGGATGTGTCTCATGCTATAAAAGAAAAAGAATATGTGAAAATATCATATTAATATGTATATATTCAATTTAAAATTTATAATTCACTTTAAATATAATAAAAAAAATTAAATTACCATTTGATCTGGAACCTGCTCTACATGTCCTCCTGGTGGTGTAACTATGTCTGGGTTAGGGTTGAAAGTTGCACTAACAAAGTCCTACAAGATCAAAATTAAAGCATGTACAATTCAATTAGGTTAATATATACATATATATTCAAGTTTGCACATTTTTTGTAGAAAGTTTTGTAAACAACCTGGAAATCAATGGCCTCACGAGTAACTACAACATCAAATGTTTGCCCAATGCCCATTCTTATTGTGGTATCAACCTAGACATACATGTACATAGACATTTAACGCTTATAATATTTACAAGTGTACATGCATGCATTTCATATATCTAGTGAATTCAAAACTCATAAAATTGTAACTATACTAATGTAAACTTTAAACAAATTTACAATATGAATGTACCTACCCATGATCTATGTTGCTCGATAGTGGAGGAGTGCTTGACAATCCCTCAGGAGGAATCGACGTGGATGTCAATTGACTCACCTAAACCAACATGAATATTTGAAAGATATATGTGATTCAATTATAAATTTAAAACTCAAGTTAAATAATTTATGATTTCATATATAATTTTAAAAATTGAAATCAAAATACCCCATAAGGGTTGCCAAGTATGACTTGTGTCGATATATGTACTCGTGGTACAGATGATTGCCCTTGCATCGAAAGTGTCATCTGTACACCAAAAAAATTGATTGTTAAAATGTATTGCAAACTTTTCTTTGATATATACAACCATAAAAATTATTATATAAAATGAGTTCGTACATCTAGTGCATATTTATGCACGTGGTAGTGTCCTCGAGTGATGTTGCGCTCACAGAACTCTACAAATGAGCTGACGACCGGATGAACCACGAGAATCTCCTATCACGAACTAGGTGTGCTTGCTTTGTCAGTCCACTGCTTTACTTGATGACAACTAGTACATATATGGGGGATGGATCACCGACACTCTGAGTAATTACTCATTATAAAAACTCCTCCATCATCATCATCGTCTCTATGCTCCCCACTCGCTATCGCAGAAGCGTGTTGATCAAGGTCTCTTGCAAGTGTACTAAGGGAACCTAATGTTGAGACCAGAGCTTGATGATGTACAGGTGTAGGAATGGGAGGACCAGGAGCAACAACAAGGGGTTGTGCATGCATGGGGCATCGAGGATCAACCCTTGCCCCTAATCTCTGTTGTGGCATGCCGCCACCAACACCCTGAAATGATCTAAAATCAAAATAATTGGGCTTTTCCCCAAAACAAACTCTACATATAGTTTTCTCAAAAAATACAATGGGCACTCAGTGATTAGCATGTGGGGGACTATCAAAAACCATATACCATCGATTCCAAAAATTTGCAATCATCTGCAGATGTATGCACCACCTCATGGATATTCTAGATTTGTTGGGTGGAATGGGTTGTCGGGTAACGGGGTCAAGAAAGTAGGGGGCTAGATGGGATTTCGTTATTTTAAGGTCTAATATTTGTTTGTAAGAGAGACCATCAGAATAAAATTTTCTCATTTGTTCTCTCTCTTGTCGATGCCTATCAAGATCAGAATCGATCATCCTGATGGAATCAACAACGTTTTGCATTACAGATGCAAAACGTCTCACATGTGGAGCAATCAATGCTTGACTCTACATAGTATTGATTTGATTTTGTAAGGATGCGACTTGATCATTTATTCATGCTCTCAAGCGAGCCTCATCAGATGCCATAGGTGTTGGAGGTGGCATATGAGGGGGAGGGGGAGGGGGAGGGGGAGGTGGAGGTGGAGGGGGGGAGGGAGGTGGATCTGGCTGTGGCACAAGTGGTGGATTGATGATATCATCAATGTTAAAATCATCCATGATATATGCTTGATATAATGTGCACCTGCATTTTAAATCATACAAAATAGTCCATGTGCATACAAAAATTAAGATCATATATTTAATTGAAATAGGATGAGCAACATATATATTAAGCTCATATATTTAATTGAAATGCACATATATATACATTGATTGTTCAACTCCAAAGAGAGCATGTCCATACAAAATTAAAAATTAAATGTATGTACATGTACATTTAAAATAAAAAATATGATGCATAATTTGCATGCGTACAAATCATTAAACTAAACTATACATACATACATATACAAATTTCAAAATTTAAGAACTATTATGAAAATTTTTAATACATGCACATACATACTAAACAATAAAATTGAAACATTCACAAAATCTCATTTTATGTCTTTAACACACACACAATTTTTCAGCAGGAGAAATCATGATCTAGTAGATAGTCATGAAATATATACTATTATATACTATTCATTATAAGTTCATAAATTCCACCAACTTCACAAATCCATGTCACTAAAAATAACCATATAGAACCAAAATCATAAATTCATGTCACTAAAAATATCCATTTGGAACCAAATTTATAAATTCATCACACAAAATATCCATCATTCACCAAATTTATAAATTCATAACTATTTAAGATCATTGTTTTAATTTATAAACTATTGTGGCTCTCTACTGCATAGATCTTCATTTCTTCGTGTTTTCCTTTTCAAAATCAGGAGTTCTCTCCTCTAGCCATTGTCGATGCTCATCTACAATCCCATCCATAGCCCTGACAACATCCACAATGGTTTGCATCCTAGATGCAAACATCCTCATAGGAGGTTCGACCCATTCTTCATTTTGAATAATTTTGATTTGATCGGATGGTTCTAGTAGAAGCATTGATTTGTGCTTACCCAGCGATCATGCTCATTGTTGATTTCAGGTGGTGGAGGTGGGGGTTACAGGGTGGAGTGGAGGTGGAGGTGAAAGGTGTTGGAGATGGATGGCATGGAGGTGGAGTGCGAATATTATTGAATGGATCCATGTGATCTTTAAGATATGGTGAACTTTGCATTAGATTTTTTAATTTCAAGATGTAAGATACATGTTTAGGAAATACCAAGTTAAACCATTCAATATAAATGGCCTTAAATAGTGAACCAAATGATAAAATTATATGTAAGCCTCATTTATATGTCTAAGGCACATGTTATTTGAATGAAAATACAATTAACTAAATTGATATTGTATAATCTTGCGGGATCTTATTATTGTTAAATTTGGTTGGGCCTTGGGCAACTTTGATCACCAAATTTTAAGAACTTCTTTAATCCCCTTAAGAAATGTCATATTGTCAACCCCTTAAGAAAATTGGATTACGATTTAGGGTGACAGGATGGCTTAAGGGGATTTACGTCTAGTGAGGTCCTAGGAGAAAATGGCTTGTAAACCAAATGAATAAATTTGGTGAAGTTGCCCCAAGGCAACCCAAATTTCATAGCAGCCTTTCAAGAAAAAATGATGGCTTTAGGGTTTAGGGTTTAGACTTTAGAGTTTAGGGTTTAAGGTAATAGGATAGCTTAAGGGGATCTACATGCTGCAAGATCCTAGGAAAAAATTACATGGCATAAGGTAATGAAATTTGGTGGAGTTGCCTAAAAGCCAAATTTCATTAAGAGCCTAAGAAAAAATGATGGCTTTAGGGTTTACGGTTTAGACTTTAGAGTTTATTATTTAATTAGCTAAAATCCCCAAATCCTAACTTTTAATCAACCATTAAGGGGATAATCATGTCACATCCATAGCTTAAAATTAAAATAATTCCAAATCCCCAATCCAAACTCAAACTAATGTAACTTACTTCCACTTCATCAAATCTAAAATGAAATTAATAATCTATCCTAGCCATCAAATCAATTAGACTAATCATAGCCATTCATTTCCAACTACCTTCAATCCAAATTCAAATTAGCATTCAATTATTCCCATCTACCTAATCAAGTCAACACAAGCCCTCCATCAACCCAACCACCTACATTTAATTCTCTCTTCCCTCTCAAATTCAAATTCAAAAATTCTCTCATGAAATTCTAGTCCTCGATTCCAAAAAAACCTAGTCCTCCATTCCTTTCCCCTCAACTCTATAAAATAATGACATCCCCAAATGTTTCCATATGATAAAATTTGTATGTATATGTTATCACATTAGAGAACCAAAGAGCAACATCAACACATACATTTAGAGCCATAAAAGAATGTTATGGAACATATTATGCTTCTCTAATCTTTCATTATTTTATTTACCTTTCATTAGAAGTAGAGTATTGAGTTTGCACTTGCATTCTTGGTCTAGAATTTCTCTTCTGCACTAAGTACAAAAATATAATATTGGATGGCTTAGTATATCTTTCTCTTCTAATATATATTCCCTAGTTCTCCTTATCCATATTTGAGTATCTTAGCATATGTGTAACACGACATGTTAATAATATATCTCATATAAATGTAGGGATGTGTCGCTAATGTCATCTTCAAACATATTTAACCAATAGGAGATACTATAAGGTATCTAATATAACTATACAACCTATATGTAGGTATGACATATGGTGACCTTTGGCTTTTTTTGATATGTCAAGGGTAGTTTTGCAAAGATTAGTTTCTAGTGCTTTTGTGAGTTTTCACCACTTGTACTTATTAAGCTACACTTTTGGGTTTTCAACCTAATAGGGATAAACCTAGTAGATTTTTTAGCTTTCCAGCCTAATGGAGATAAATCAAACCACACTTTTTGGTTTTTAGTTGCACCTATCAAGTTATTTGTTAGCTATTAAATTTACAAACATTCTAGGATTATAAGTCTACTATAAAATTTGATGTAAAATAGATTACACATTGAGCCCTATAATTTAATTACAACAATGAATAAATATAGCAACATTTAGTAGACATAATGAAAATCAAGCCATGATAGTAATATAGAGATAATATACAATGTTTAATATAGATAAGTTAAAGAATCATTTTAAAAATATATATCTATATATTCACATCATTTTTGTTTTTTCTTTAGATTTCAAATATATCCACCAATCCTCCTTATCTTACATTAACATAAACTCAAAAAATATAGTGGACATGTACACACATATAAAACTACATTAAAATAGTGTTAGATCTTACAATTTTTCAAGGCTTATTTCATCCTCTTAGACGATCACTCTTACTAAATCATTGGCATAAATTAGATGCACACAATGGCACATTAAAGGTTTATTCCTCATGTTGGATTCCCTATTTTATATAACTATATCTTTATTATCTAATTTAAATATATCTAAGCACAAATTTCTTTTATGTAACACATTGATAATTTCAACTCATTATAAAAACCAAATACAAATTTAAAGGGGGTACACTATATTTATAAATAAGAATTTAAATACCATCCCAATCTCCATGGTGTGTCACTTGTTCACTAAAAAGCCCTTACATAAATCATCTACTTAGGTCAATCTTATCTAGATTTTTCTTAAATATTAATATTCATAAAATATGGCACAAAGCATATTGATGCATTTCTATCCTTCCACATAAATCTATATAGTATCAAAATATAGGTAATTTTATGGTTAAATTGAATCTCTCTTAATTGCTAAATAATCCATTATGATTATTATCTAGGATCACTCGCCTATATGATAGACACCTTCCTAGATTTAAATTTCATACGATATATATGTACCAAGTGTTTCCAATTGGAATTGCTATAATTATGCTTTTATGGCATTCTAGATATTCAAAATAGTTTTCATAAATCTACCAAATAGACCCATTCTTGACATTGAACCTACATAATTTTAGGTATGTCCAATGAAAGATTAGGGTCTAGGGTTCATAAATTTCAAATGCTTTAGTGTTATGGGTTTAGATTTTACAGTTTAGGGTCTAGGGTTTAGCAAACTTAGGGTGAAGTTTGGGTGGCCCTTGGCATAATTTAGAGTTGCAAGTTAGTGTCAATTGGAATCGATTGTACGTGTTTAGATTTATGAATTTGTTAACTAAATTTGCAAACAAACATCAAGATAAACTTTATGAATTTTAACCATTCTTTAACATATTGATTTCTAATCTAATTATAATTTAAAATTGAAACTAAAGTTTAATATATATCATTTTTTCCATACAAAGCAAATAAAATTTAAAACATTTAAGCAATGTGAATGATTTTTATTAGATTCAATTTAGGGTTTTAACAAAATTTTGTTCCAATTCAATTTAGGGTTTCAGTTTTAAACAATTAGGGTTTTTAATGAAATTTTTTCGTTTCAATTCAAACTAGGGTTTTCAAATTCAATTTTTTTCGTTTGATTTGAATTCAGGGTTTCAAAAAGCTCGATTTGGATTTGTAAATGCGATGTTTTTATTTCATTTCGATTTCTAGGGTTTTGAAATGCAATTTTTTTGGTTTTATTTCAATTAGGGTTTTCAAAATAATTTTTTTTTGGGTTTAATCGAACAATTTAAGATTTAAAAGTTAAATTTTGTTTCTAAAACACAATTCAAGGTTTTTTTTTCATTTTTATTAAAAAACATTTAAGTTTCATTGCAAGTTTTCGTCTATTTTTACAATTATTGAATTCTACTATAACAATTAAAAAAATGATTAAAACGTGACATAAATTAAAAAAATACATGCTAAATTAACGTATTTCTTTTAAAATTTCAATTCAAAATAAAAAAATGCAAAGAAATGGTGTTTAGGTGGGGTACCTGTAGCTGGTCGTGGGGTCGCTGTCGCCAACACTCACTCGGGGTCTCGTTCGCAGAGCAGTGAAAACTGTTCTTTTTTAAAAAATAAATAGTAGTATAAAACGGGATCCCGATTTATACAACTCGGGATCCCGTTATTTATAAATCGGGATCTCGTATTTTATAAATTGGGATCATGTTTCTTATAAATCGGGATCCCGTTCCGTATCCATTGGTTCGGAGCCCGACGGGAAATGGGATCCTGATTTTTAAAAAGCGGGATCCCGTTTGATCTCAGGCTCGGGATCCCGAACCATAACGGGATCCAAAATTGGGATCCTGTTTATTAAATCGGGATCCTGTTTGTTGGATGCCGATTTCAATTTTTTGTCTAAGGCAAAAAACTTCCACGTTTCGTGGACTCAACTTTGTGCACTTACCCAGCGTACATAATTTTTTGAAAGCTATGGAAGAAGGGAAAAGATCTTTGTTAGCACATAAGGTGTTTGAAAATGGGTTAGATCATGTTGTAGACCATCTGATGGAAGTCCAATGTCCCAATCTTGTCCTAGAATGCATAAAAGCATACAATTCAAAAACTAGAGAAATCCAGACTACAAATAATAATTAGTGGTGAAACTTGATGCCATTTCTCTTGGAATCATTTTCATGCCTATTAGAGACCAATTCACGAATATAAATAAATAAAATTTCAAACAATATTTTACTAAATATAGAAACCAATGCCTCAATACTATAGCAAGAAATTGGTTGATAAAACCCACAGGAGGAAAATCACAGCTGCTAAGGGCGCTTCACAAATCCCTTTTTGTTGGAGATTTTTCTAACATTGTTGTCCTCCTTAACAGGTTGATGGGGAACAAAAATTTAGATAAAATTTTGAAACATGGATGTATTATCATTATCATCATCTATGTAGGTATTCAGTTCATCAATTGGGGAGGTATCATTAGTAATAACTTGCATAATTAACTAACCCAATTTGAGTCAAACCAGTAATTTTATATGTATTCCTATCTCTTTTACGCCATTGCAAGCATGAAACCTTAGCCAGGGCTCAATAATAGTGGAATATATGACAACACAACTCAAATCTATAATTTGTATCCACAGTTACAACTAGAACAAAGTTACAAAAAAATTTGAAGGGTGAATGATGCTTTCACTATGTTGATAGTGAGAGATTCAAGGAAATACTAGACTCAGAATATCTCTAGAGGTAGTGGTTCTTTTCAGACACTATGGGAGTTATTTTATCCAGTTTATAAGGTTTAGCTATATCTAGGTTGGAGGCTTCGATGGGTATCCATATATGTTTCGAAGATATGTAGATGACAATATTTTTTTGATTGAACTTTGCAAGCAAATTGGTGCGGTTAACAAGAGATGTAGAGATAGAGGAAAAACTGTATTCATTTTCCTATCAATCTCAATCACTATAATTGCAAATCTTCTTTTGATGCTCAGAACATCGAGTGATCAATTGTAAAACTAAGTTTATATTGTTACATCATGAGGTTTCCCTTTGATGGAAAAGGGTATGTTAGGGATAATCTAAACCTTGGTGTAGTTTATTGTTATTTCCCATAAATTAAAGACTTTTGGGAAGATTGTGATGATGAATTTGAAGTCCAAAGGAGGGACCGTATGAGGCTCACTATTGTATAGATTAGATAATTCAAGCTAGGTTGGGATGTGATTGAGATCAAAGATGATGGGTTAAACTTGATTGATCCCATTTATTTTGAAAATATTCAAATACAACCTTTTCCACCTATTAATTGGGAAAATTTGGAGATGAAATATCTAGGTGAGAGGATAACTCACATTATCAGGAGGTCAAAATAATGGACAAGGGAGAAGGTATTTGAATCTACGACTACAAAACCTAAAGATAAAGATAATTATTCAAGGAAGAGGAGTGACACTCAGGAAGGTTCTTCTTCTTCCATCATTTCTCAAGTCTCAGTTTTAGTTTTGAACTCACAATAAAATGTTCACAAAGGTGGTGATGATGAAGACCCAAACAATAAAAACAACCTTACAAACACATGTGAAATTGATCCAAAATAAGAAAGAATGGATCAAATCTAAAGGAGAAGTGATTAAATCCAATTTAGGAAGGATTTGAGGAAAAAGAATACATAGATCCTCAAAATCATCCTAGTGACGAGGAACTAATTCCATCTATTTCATCTTCTTTCCTTATCTTATAATCTCCTTGTGATGAGCCTCGTTCTCCTCATGAAATAAAAATTGGTGATGCACTTCCCAATGAGTTCCTTTGTCATTTGTTCCTAATTCTCTTGTAACATTTGAACCACCATCTATAAACATCCCAAATTCTTCACAAGTGCCTAATTCTTTGTGGTTGCAATAGAGTTTGTTAAAGAAAAGAAGAGTTATTCAACTAGTTGCTCCTAAATTTGACACGGTTTCTAATTTGATCCAAAAGTATATAAATCCTAAGAAAACCAAGGTCACATTATAGTTGGAAACTAATCCTTCATCTAAGAATGTGTGTTGAAGTAGCTCATCTTATCTCATAGAAAAATGTGGAGAAAGCTA
The DNA here is from genome assembly GCA_007258455.2 of Sequoia sempervirens. Lineage (NCBI taxonomy): Eukaryota > Viridiplantae > Streptophyta > Pinopsida > Cupressales > Cupressaceae > Sequoia > Sequoia sempervirens. The sequence goes on along the minus strand of VDFB02000581.1, from coordinate 437,450 downwards.
ATGAGAGTGATTTTAACATCACCAAAGTAGTTCTTGGCCCTTCAACACATGAAGGTGGTATTCATAACTTTCAGGTGTTCACATCTAAGTTGATATAGAGAACATAGAAAGAGAATCATACAAAGGATAAAATAAAACAAGTGCAATTCTTGACATCTTATCTGAAGTCTATTATGGACACATTTGCTTTACCTATAGATGTGGCTCTTGTCTTTGCAATTCCTATTTTTGAAGGAATTATTGAGAAGAAGATTATAGAAAGTGTACATAAATACTAGTCATATGGAAAAGTAACTGAGAAATGGGTGGATCAAATGAAAGAGGATTTTCTAGATTTTATTGGGAAGCTAAAGAAGTGTATGAAAATGAAAATGTTAAGAGAGAAGATATTGCAAAGGAACTAAAGCATATGAAAGAATAGTCAATTCGGTAAGGAATTTTGAAATACCTCCAAGAGATGAATGAGATGAATTTTAATATCTTAATTATTGAGAATATTTTCTCGAGTATATAAGAAAATTAATATGATATGTGGTTCCATAGTGTGGAATGGAAGCTTGTCACTATCAGCTAAATTTTGATAGTACAAGAGAAACTTTTGGAAAATTATGAATAGATAAAAATAAAGATTCAAGATGATCTCTTGTCAATCAACACAAATACATTGAGAAAAGATGAAATTTAGAACATATATGTCTAGACTATTAAGAGCAAATTCAAAAATATGACTAGTGCAAAATTGCTTAATAGACAAGTTTTTAGTGTGGAGGTGACAGAGAGGTTGAGTAGAATTTTTGTCACTCTTGATACATGTAGTGGTCATCTACCTAGTTATTGTCAAAATTTAGAGGATATCCAGAAGAGTCATGCTACCTATAAGCTAAGGATGATTAATGTAATTGTTCCCATAAATAAGCTCATGGCTCAAGTCATTAAGTTATTCAAAGCGAAATCTTCTTTTCATCAGAAGCAAGTTGCAACACAAAATTCTACATAAAGCATTAGAGATGGTATAGATAAAAGAAAAGGAACTTCTCAATGAATTCAATTGTACCATTTTCTTTTTAGAATTCAAAGTCATAAATCACTAAAAAAAATTTAATGTTATCTTTTGTAAGAAGTTGGCATAATGTTGTCATTGATGTCAAAAGTAGGGGAGAGTGTTGGCATGATGCCCAATGGCATCATGGTTTAGTCTCTAGAAGAATGGTGTAATATGATGGAGAGAAGAGCATGTTTCTGCAATGTTGCAAAATTGTCGTGCAATATTGACATGTTGCAGGGGTCACTCCCGTAGTCTGTGGAGAAACCATTCATTAGAATCTTACATGTGCATCACGTCACCCCTTCACATCGGATGCAACACTTTTTATTTGCTAGGTGTTTTAGCAATATGGTATATGTGTGCATCGCGACCATTCTTCACATCACATTTTGTTGTCTTTTGTAGGAAAGTATTAGTGTGATGTGAAATGGAGATCTTCAACGGTGAAGATCGAAGCATATGAGATCCAATGGTCATCACATGTGTTCTTCACATCATGATTTATATGCACTGGCAGGAGCATTTGGGTGATATGCAACCAATGGGTGAGATCAAACGAATAAAGATTTGATGGTCATCGCATTTGTCCTTCACATCATTGTTGTGAAGCAAAACAAAGGAATCCTTTGCACAATGTGCAATGAACAGATGTTAGTGAAAGATGACATCAATGTTTACAGGTGGCACGCTACAGTTGAATCGCTTAGTGTTAATGCATCGCATTTTGTACTCTTCAAGTCACAAAGCTTTGCAAGATATGTGATGGAAAAAAGAAGGAGATCTGCAACGACTATGTCTGTATGAATGCAGGTTTCAACTAGTAGCCAACATAGAACACAAAATTAATGTCTATTACCACTCCAGCTACTAGGATTAATGGTGATTGGTTTGGTTGGGTGGTGGAGATCACATTCCTAGTGAGAAAAAGATCAAATACAATGAAATTGCATTAAATAACATAAACACTAGATTGAATATACACCAAAAATGACATTGCTATAGAATTTGATGATGATGGTGTGTGGCTTGATGAAAAAGTAGCTTGTTCAAGAAGATTGTGAACAAGTAAACCCTAACAAAGAATCTAGATAGGTTTTCAAAGCTTGAGGCAATTATTGCAGGTCTATGAAGGAATGCAAAAAGAAGATAATCAAGAAATTTTCTTAGTGTTGAGAAGTACATGTAGAAAAGTAAAAGAATGTTGTGAAGCAAACAAAGAATGCACATGTGAAGATTGAGTGGAACACAAAAAAAAGAAAATTCATTATAAGGGTTTTTATTCAAGGTGTAGAACAGAGAGTTGAGTTACAAAGAATTGTGCAGTTGCAAATAAAGTTGCAACATTGAAAATTGCATTGCAATACAGTCACAAAAAAGACAAGACAGGTCTATTCAAGTTTCCCCCAAGTTAGAAAATGATACATAAGACATCAAGGAATCCTTTTGAAACTTTTTGAAAATTAAGCACATATTATAGCCCCCCTTAGAATGTTGTGTGCTACACAAAGGAGCACATGTCATTATAAGGAGAAGAGAAAGACAAAAGATGGTGTGGCACGAGATACACAATGAGATGTATTTGTGGAATTTTGTCACGCAAGGGACATTACATAGAAACTACAACATTATGAAATAGAGAAGCAAAGACGAAGAAATCAAGAGCACTAGAGGATCTGATTATTCAAGGTCAGAACTACTTAGAGATATAGATAGATGAGTATAATATATATATATATGAACTATCATCACCCCCCAAATATATCAGAATGGGAAGAAGAGAACATGAAGACAGTAAAAAAATAAAAATTGGGTCAACATGGAAGAGGCCTAAATTCCCTAATTCTTTGCATTGTTCTCGACGTGAAAGTAAAAATATACAACATATAGAAGAATGATGGTACAAATAAAAGAAGTGTACGATAGAGTTTCTCTCTTGTATCCAAGCACCTACAAGGGTAGAAAGGTTCTTCCAGGCAAGGGCACAAACATACATAGACAAGCACATGGGAACACAAACAAACACACAAAACTAAACTAAATATGAAGAAGGTGATACTTTAACCTGACTTCACCAGCAGGTCATCCTACTCCCAATATAGATCATTATACGGGGAAGGAATACGAGCCTATAGGGATATAGCTAAATCAACACCAACCGAGTCACCTACAATAAGGGCTAAGGAAGAAGGACCCTCGGGGTCTTCGTCATTGAGCTCTTGTGAGACTAAATTCATTGACCTAACAAAGATTGAAGATAGAGTCGGGATGTCCTTCAATGAATTGAACATGCATTTTTTAGAAGTAGCATGTGGCAATTGAATAGGAGGACAAGAAACTCGAGAGTTAGTTTCATCCTTGGGAATAGGGGTAGTGACAAAATCCAAGGATGCGTGCACTACCTCTGTCACAAGGATGGTACAGGCCAAAGTAAAACAAGACTTAAGAGGCAAAGACAACTTTTTCAAACCATTTCTTGAAGTGAGGTCACTCTCTGACTTGTGCTTCAATGAAGGAGTTGGGATCCTTACAGCTGAAGTGGAAGTAGGAGAGGGAGATGAAGCCATTGAGGACACCACCTTTGTGAAAGGCATGTCTAGGGGCTGTGAAAAAGGAGGAATATCAAGAAGAGAGGTAAGAAGGGGTGGCTCCATAAAAGGAGTGATGAACAACTACACCCTTTTAGGGGTAGGTTCATTAGGGTTTGTCGACAAAGCTAGAAGAAGGACTGGGGCGATGGGAACCAAAGCATAAAAGGAGACAAAAGAAATACCAACCAAAATAGAAGAAGCAAAGACAGAAGGGTCCTCTTCATTCTTCTGTAAGGCAGCATGCTCCTTAGCCAAAGCCTTCTGCCAATGCTTACGCTCATGTGCAATCTAGATACAATGACTATGGGAACTAGAAAATGCAACTTGAGAAGAGGTTGAGGGTTCTTGTTCTACCAAAGGAGCAACCTCCACAACCATCACCAGTGAAAGGGTGGACTCTTGAGGAGGAGCAAAAGGAGGAGGCACAGAAACAAAAAGAGACATAGGCATCTCAACAATGGGCCCCTTTCCTTTCACTTCCTTAGAGGTAGGTGGAGGAATAGGTAAAGGCCTCAAAGGCCAAAATGTGGGAACAACCCCACGGGAACACTTCCCCTTGCCATAAAGGGTGGGTCAGGAATTGTGGGAAGAATTGGAAGCTAAAAAACTTGAGGCTTCACCTTCCACAACATGGGCATTTTTCCTTTTCTTGTGCTAAGAATAGTAGAAGGAACAAAAGATGCCACCAAAGTTTGGGAAGAAGAAGCAGAAAGTACAAAAGAAGAAGGGGAAGGCCCAAGGGAAAGAGCAAGCTTGTCCTTCCCCTTTGGAGGGACAGATGACAAAGCATGTTGTTGTACATGCAAACAGGCATTCAAACAAATAGCATGAGGAGAGGGAGGAAAACTACCCTTTGGCATCAAGCCCCTAGTATAATACCTAAAATAATCTCTATATAAAAAACTCCTCTAGGAGGCAAGGGTCTGACTGGGGTGGTCACGCCCACAAAAGGATATAAAAGTCACAGCAGAACTAAACCTAGGAATTGGACATTCCAACAGGCGACTAACATCTTTTCATGGTCATTCATTTACTTTATCAGACCAAGGTGCGTATACTTGAAATGGAGCAGCACGGTATGTGCACTAAGAACTAGTTTCCAGCCACCATCTATAGAAAATAAATGCTTAACAATAATATAACATAAAGCTTTTTAACTTAAACACAACTCGGCTAAAACATAAATCATAGCAGCTATTTAAAGGACAAACTGTGAACTGGCTTTATGCTGCAGGAACAATACAAAGCTGAGTTTGCGTTGAAATCTAAAGAAATAGATTCTAACTAGTAATCAACATGAAATGAATAGTTAATCACAACAACTTGCTACAAAATACTTACTAAGTGGGCCCCCTTAGCAAGCATCAACTTATATTACACAAGAAGTTGAATCAAAGCTTCATCGATTTTTATTCATATTCAGAACCAGGATACATCGATTACTCTGTTTTGAAAATAAAACTTAACACAGAACTTTATTACATGTTCATCTTAATTCTAACACATACTATTTCATCCCTGTTCACTCACGCAGGAGAAATGGTTATTTAAATGAAAAAGACAACTAACTAACTAACAGAGGAAGTCGTGATCATAAATACATTTGAAATCCGCGGAACAGATATTCATAAATGAAAGTCTATCTGCTCGACGCAACCCAGAGAGAATATAGCATTACACACTCCCTAAATTAAAGTACCATTTAAGCATCTTCCCAAAGACTTGGTCAAAAAGTTATTACTGGAATGACTTCTTCAACAAAGTCAAGATTCTTGCGCTTGATCAGCTTCAGCTCCCTCCAATAATCCTGCAATAAATAACAGAGGCGAAGGAAAGCATACACACAAGTGACACATCATCTATTCATTAATCACATGTTAATCCTATTCCATTATCCAAAATCATAAGCATACATCAGCGATGTGGGCGGTCAAAAAGGTGATTAATGAAGTTATCAAGCTACAGGAATATAGAATTCATTGCTATAGGATACTACCCAAAAAGTCTTTAATCAACAGATTTAAACAACTATTAACAATAAAAGTAAGAGTATCAAAGTTTCAAACTATGGGCATATTTAAGGCTCATCATTCTGCCCCCTACTTATGATAATGCTGGTCCTCCAGCATTGAATTTTCTTGTTATTTCCCTAAAATTTGTTGGAGTAGGATGACCTTGCAGCGAAGTTCCAAACTTGTAGTAAAAACCTCTAGTAAACTCCCATCTTTCATATTTGTGGTTCTCTATTTCTGCATTGATTTCCTTGGATTGGTAAGGATAGAGGGGCCACATTAAAACTGGAGGTTGGTAGGTCAGTGGCATCCATAATTCAAATCTACTTTGCAAACCTAGTTGCATGTACCTTTCTGATCTCCTGAGCGTTGTTGTAAAGTTCAAGGGGCTATGAGACTCTGTCTTTCTTAGACCAACTGTCAATCTCTCCCACCTTGTCTCAATCCTTGAAGAGGCGAGTTTCCAAAATATATATTTTTGTTCTTTAAACTCACTGTATACCTGTTTTCCGATGTCAAAAATTTTCTCTCTTTCCTCAGGTTTATTACATCCATAGGTAACTCTAAACTAGGTTCTTAAAACTGTGTGGGGGTCTGAACTTTCAGCTCTGAGAAGAACAGGTTTATCTTTTTCTGTTTCTTCATATGTTTCCAATTGCCTTCCATAATTGATCTCATTTGCAGCCCAAAACATAAGTGCTCTTAAATGGATATCACCTATATAAAGAAGTGGGTTCCATTCGGTTTCTGCAGGAATTAAATAACCATGTAAATATAGTTCACACATGGAGTTCTTCAACCAATTAGGGGCTACTTGATAAGCATCATAGAATTCCTTGGCTGTTTCAATATCGGGATCCAAATTTTTGGAGATCCTTATTAATTTGAACCAAAGGAATTGGTCTTTAAGACACATTGCATATGTTTTGGGTGGCAGCCTACACTCCATTTTGTCTAGTTATTTTCATCATTTTATCCATTTTTGTCTGCATATCTTGAATTTCTTGCTTTTGCCTTTCAATTTCTCTTTGCAGCTTTTTCTTTTCCTCATCCCATAAACTTTGTTGAACTTTAGTTTCGGCGAAATGTCAAAAACATAAAGTGTGAAATGACACAGGCATCTTCTTAATGCTCAGAAATTCCAAGTATGAAATCAGTAGAGTCTTTTTATACACAACTAAATCTGTGCAAAATTTAGTAGGCAATGGATTATCACAAGGTATTTCAGGCAGTTCAGGCACATCTTCTTGTTGTAGGATAAAATCCTCTTGCTGCAGGATGAAGCCTTGTTGCCGTACAGGAGAAGATTTTTCTTCCTCAGAAATTTTCTCAGCTGCACAAGCCAAGTCGTCCAAACTCGTCATTTTCCCTTTATCAATATTATTGGGTTGTGCTGCTTTAGGAACAACAGAGGAGCTTGGTGGAACATTTGCAGATATATCTAGGGAGTTATCATGACCTGACTCAACAGAGTCCTCTGATATTATGACAGTTTCTATTTGAACAGAGGTTGTAGCAGGCTTAGACTGTTTTCTTAATGAACTCCTTCTTGGCAGTTTTGCAGGAGGAGCAGCAGCAAAGGATGCTTCCCTAGTAGTCCTCTTCCTAGCTAGTCTTGAAGATCCAAACTCAGCAGGGAAAGAAGAAATTGAAATTGGAGTATTAACGGGTGTTGCTACAAGAGAGACAGAAACAGGGGAAGACTTTGCAGGAGAGGATGAGACAAAAAATTTTTGTCTTTGAGTATGTGGGTCCGACTCAGGAGTGCCCTACCCTAGATGACTCACCTACAATTGTCTTTCCTTTTTCTCTTCTAGTGGCATACCTTGTTTGCACACCGGTAGAGGACGTTGGTATGGAAACTGCAGGAGTGGACACTGCAGGAGCAACGGATTCTTGCTCTGTTTCAGTACTTGAGGACTCAATTCTCATTTTCTTTCTTCTAAGCTGTTTGGGTAATACCTTAGGAGGTTCAGGCAGTTGAAGACCTTTTCGGGCAACAAACTCATTCCAGGGAAGAGGTGAAACATCCCTTAAAGATCTCTCAGCCAAAATTTTTATTAGGGCATGATGTGTGATAGAGTTTTGTTTACCCATTTGGGTTTCATGTGCACTATTTTGCAAAAGGTTCAACAAGAAATTCATAACATTCACTACCAATCCATGTCTCATATGACTTAACAATTTGAAATGATATGAATGTAGGTAAGAGAAACACCCTTCACAAGTTAAATACCTGATAACAAAAATGGCGTACTCAGAGTATGGATAAGGTAGGGACGTTCTTTTGTGCCCTTGCTTTAAAATTTCCAAAGGCCCATCAGCTAGTAGGGTAAACTCTGCCCTAGCAGAGACAACATCCCTTCCAACAGGAAAATTTTCACCAACTTTCAGTAATCCAGTGACCTCTGAAATTCTTTCCTCTATCATAGCCACTGTCAAGCCCCATATCGTAGCCTCATTCTCTGAAAATGTTCTTAAAAATTTGCCTGCAACCTCTTCATCAAAAGAATCGATTCTCAAGAAATAATTTAACCATCCATAGTTGGAAAATGCTTGCATTAACTGAGGATCCTGTATCAAGGAGTCATGAGCTGCAGGCTCGTGCCTCACCAGTTGGCCACCCATGATCAAAATCCTTAAAACAAAAACTCAGACTGATGCTGAAAGCTTGAAAAAGACTCTTCTTTCTTACTGCACTTTCCTTTTCTTGCCAAGAATAATAGCTAGACATTTGCATAAAATAATTTTAATAACTACTTAAACTAAGTAGTTAACTTGTTCTCAGGATATGGCTTCGCAATCATACTTTTAGAAAGTACAAGATCATAACTATTTTTGGCAAACGTATATTTGGCACAAGAAAATTTGAAATTAGAATACCCCTACCCCCTACTTAGCATTCGACATGTGTCCTCACATGTGCAAGGTGATAGGATTAAATCATGCAATTACGGCTGATGTACATGTTACAATTAATGAATAAATAGAAAGAATAAACTATGTGATAATGAAAAGATTTCACGTACCTTGAATGCAGTTCTTGGGAATGTCGTAAAGGACAAGAAGCATATCATGAAATGATAGCTAGAAGATTGAATGCATGAATGAGGCGGAGTGGCGAGATGGATGATGTGGTAGATAAAGAAATGAATGATGTGATAGATGAAAAGAAATGGAGAAAAGTGGTTTCCTTTAAAAAGAAAACTTTATTATGGGTGGTCAACACAATTCTCAAAGAGAAGCTGCAGGAAAAAGGCCTAAGCCTTTTGCTGCAGGAAGATCAGTCGATACAAACTTCTTCAGGAACTCCTCCTTTGATGTCGGCTTATGATATAACCGCAGTCAGTGTCCATTAACCAACAATTTGAAATGGACTGGATCAATTGTGGCCAGCTATACTGATCCATTGTTAAACACATTCTCAACTTCGTAGGGACTGAGCCACTGTGTTGTAAGCTTACCTTGGTTTTCTTGATATCTGGAATCATATAGCAGAGCCCAATCACCAGCAGAGAATTACTTGGTTTTGATGTGTTGATCATTCCATTTCTTCCTTTGCTATTGGAAAGCTTTTGTATGTTGCAGGGCAGCTTTTCTCATTTTGTCCAAAGCATTTAGCTACATGAGACATTCTATTTGTGCTTTAGAAATTTCCATATTGAGTTCAAGAGTTGTCCTCAAAGTTTTATGATCAAATTCTATGGGAAACATGGTTGTTTTCCCATAAGGTAGTTCAAAAAGGGTAAACCCAATTGTTGTCTTCCATGCAGTTTTGTAGGCCCAGACTGCTTCAGGAAGTCTACTGCTCCAATCTTTCCTATAGAGCTGCACTATCTTTGTTAGGATCGCCTCAATTTTCCAATTTGTAACCTTTGCCCGACCATTGGCTTAAGGGTGATAGGGGTTGGACTTCCTATGTTTGATTTTATAGTCATTCATTAGTGTAGTGATCAAATTGGATGTGAACTGAGCTCCCTGATCAGTTACCAGCTCTCTGGGAACTCCAAATCTAGTGAAAATTTGCTCATACAAAAATTCAGCAACCTTGTTATCACGAGCATGAGTCATTGCCTTTACTTCAACCCACTTTGTTACATAATCCGTGCAAACCAGAATGTATGACTTCCATTTGATGGTGGATCAATTGGTCCAACAAAATCCATTCCCCATTTATCAAAGGGGGTGACAATTACCTGGGTATAGTGGCATTTCATCTAACTTGGTTGGTCTTCCCATACGTTGGCATTTGTCACATTTCCTTGTATAAGCTACAGCATCCTTGTGTAATGTTGGCCAATAGTATCTGTTGTAAGAACCTTCATTGATGTTCTCTTTGCTGCAAAATGTCCCCCACACGGTTCATCATGGCAAGCATGCAAGATATCATAAGTCTCATCTTCCCTTACACATCTTTGCATAACTTGATCAGGTCAGTATAAAACAAACAATTTGCAATCCATGAAAAGTTAAAACTTTTCTCTATTAATAATTTCTTTTCTTTTGGGGAAAAGTGAGTTGGTATTATACTTGCTACAAGATAATTGGCAATGTCTGCATACCATGGAGTATGTGTAGCAATAAAAAATAAGTGTTCATCAGGGAACCTATCATCAATGACTTCATATTCAGTAGGTGCAGTTATTTGAAGCCTTGATAAAAAAATCAGCTACAACATTAGCTCTTCCTGGTTTATCAATGATTGTAATGTCAAATTCTTGTAACAACAGGAGCCATCTTGCCAACCTACCAGAAATGGTAGGCTTGTTCATCAGATACCTGATTGTTGCATGGTCAGTGTGAACAAATATTTGATAACCTGTGACATAATGCCTAAATTTATTCAAAGCATACACTACTGCTAGCAACTCATTTTCTGTAACAGTGTAGTTTAGCTCAAGACTTTGAAAGTTTTTGTTGATAAAAATAGATGGCATGCTCAATTGAGTTTTCCTTTTGGCTTAAGACTGCCCCTATACCAAAATCAGAAGCATCAGCATGTATGTGAAAAGGCAAAGTCCATTTTGGACCTTGAAGAATAGGGGCTTTAGTAAGCAAGTCATTTAGTTGCAGGAAAGATTTTTCACAGGCCTTCGTCCAATCAAATTGAGACTCCTTAGTTAATAAGGCATATAGTGGACTGGCAATTTTGTTGAAATCTTTTATAAACCTTCTATAATACCCTGCATGGCCAAGGAAGCTTCTGACATCCTTTTGTTTTGCAGGAGTTTGTAAATTCAGAATAACTTCAATTTTAGCAGGGTCAACCTGAATTCCATTCTTGGAAATATGATGGCCTAGAACAATACCTTCTTCCATCATTAGGAAGCACTTTTCACTGTTTAAAGACAAATTTTTCTCTCTGCACCTTTTCAATACTTCTTATAAATTCACCAATGATTCTTCAAATGTAACTCCATAGGTAGTGAAGTCATCCATATAAATTTTCATACAATCCTGAGATATATCAACAAAAAATACTAATTACTGGTCTCTGAAATGTTGCTGGCGCATTGCATAGACCAAAAGGAAAGACTGAATAAGCAAATGTCCCCCATGGATAGGTAAAAGTGGTCTTATCTTGATCTTCAAGGGCAATTTTTATCTGATTGTACCCACTGTAGCCATCCAAGAAGGAAAAATATATGTTACCAGACAATGAGTCTAATACTTAGTCTACAAAGGGTAATGGAAAGTGATCTTTTTTAGTGGCAGTATTCAACTCTCTATAATCTACACACACTCTCTATTTTCCTCCTTTCTTAGGGACAATAACTAATGGAGAGACCCACTGACTGTCAAAAATTGGATAAATAAAACCAGCATCAAGTAACTTTTGAAGCTCATTCTTAACTATTTCTCTAAGTGTTGGATTAATTCTTCTTTGAGGCTGCCAAACTGGTAAACAGACTTCTTTGATATAGATCCTATGAGTACAAATCGAGGATCTATTCCTTGCATGTCCCCATATTCCCATGCAAAAGATTTTTGTTGATCTTGTAGCATTTTAAATAGGACAGCCTGTTGAGATTGTGACAGCTTGCTATTGATATTCAAATAGTGACTTGGAGACAATTCTATCTGCTTAGTGAGATCACTCATAGAATCTACAGGTGATGTTTGTACCTCTTGTGGAAGCAAGTTATGAAAAATTGCAGGTAATTTAGGTAGCAAACTCTCATAATTTAGTTGCTGTAAGAAACATTGTAGATGACTACTATTTGGATCAGATGAACTACCCGTATCAGAGTTAGATTGTAGAATTTGAAAAAGCAAGGCATCTTCATTCTGAAGTTGTGAGAATAGATCAGTTTGAAGCATCATTAATTGAACCAAAGAATTGGCTTCTTCAGTTTCTTCCCCCACATCTAGCCAAATAGGTTGGGACAAATCTGGTTGAGGTCTAGCCAGCGAATACAAAGCCAATTTTTTTGTGGATTGTCCATCAGAAATAGTCATATCTCCAGAACGGCATCCTATAAAAGCATCAACAGTTGCTAACCATGGTCTACCTAGGATAATTGGGTATCCTCCTAAAGTTGCCTTAACAGATAATATTGTAAAATCAGCTGGATACTCCCAAGATTCAAGAGTAACAATTACATCTTCCACCATTCTATCAGGTTTGACTGTTGAGCTATCTGCAAGCTGTAGGACTGTAGATGTAGACCTGATGTTTAGAATGTTCAAATAGTCCATAGTATGTTTTGTCATGACATTGATGGCAGCACCAAGGTCAATCAAAACATTTTTTACAATTTGGCCATTTATATGTATTTGTACCACAGGACTTCCAGGGTCAATGTACTTTGGAATTACTACATTTCCCAACATTATATCAGCCAATTTCCCTAAGACATGAATTATTTGGGGATCCTTTTTCTTCCATCCAGGCTTCTTCAAACAAGCCTCTTTGATGGCTTTTCCAAAAATAGGAACATCTTTAATGGCCTGAAATAAAGGGATTTGAATTTCTACATTCTTGAGTTGATCCAGAATGTCAAAAATGGGTTATTCCATGGATTTAAATGCAGTACTTTGTAACCTCTGAGGAAAAGGTGGTTTGTCTTGACTTTGCAAAATAGGCTCCTTAGAAACCATATCAGTTATAGGCATATGCTTAGTAGGAACATCGGGTGCAATAGGTTCTTCAAGGGGAGAATCTGGCATCTCAGTAATTAGAGGCGGTTGTGGAGTAGGAAGAGTAGTTCCAAACCTTAAATGGATATCATGAATGTTTAAGGCATAAGTTGGATATTGGTTAGCTTCAGCAAAATACGTGGGCTGTTGTGGCTGTTGATGTTGCTTATTATTGGGATTTGGCAATGGCTAAGCAGGCATAGGTGTTTGTTTTGGAGGGCCAGTATTTGTGGCAGTTGTTGTAGGAGGTGGCATGAGGGCCTAAGGTTGTGGCTGTGGAAGCTGCAGGAACCCAGGGGACTAGTTATGCCATTGCTGAGAACCTCTTCATTGAGGACTCTGCTGCCAATTACCTTGGGGTGGGGTCCATTGTCCTTGTGGCTGCTGCCAACCTCCATAAGGAGATTTCCATTGAGGGGTCTGATAATTAGGCCAATTTGGTTGAGATATATTCCAAGGTGGTGGTGGTCCATATGAGGGTTGTCATTGGTTATTATAGCTAGAATAAGGATTACCAAAAGTCAAAGGGTCTTGAGGCATACCTTGTCTCTGAGCCCATGGTCTCCTTTGTGCAACATAGAACACTTGATCATCATCACCTTCTACTGGCTTAAAGTCAGTAGGTAATTGCTTAGCTTCCAGATTAGCCACCATCTTGCATCTGTAGTCTTGTTTCTGCTGCCTGCAATGTGGACAGAACTTGGCCAAAATTGCTTCAGCTACCTCATGTTTCTTCTGAGCTTGCATAGTGTCCAGTTGTGTAGCCATATTGTTAATGATATCCTGCTTGAAGTCAAACAGCAAATTTGTTATCTCCATCCGGGAAACTCCACTAGAAGAAGACTTGCCCATAGTAGGTCGATGACCTCTACCCTTCTTCACATTTGCTCGAGAGTAATTAAGGCATATTTTCATAATATCATCCCAAGGCAGTTGGGTTATATCACCTCCTCCCATTAGGTCCAGGGCATCTATACAAGTATCACTGATTCCCCTTAGAAAGAGTAGTTTCTAAGACTCTTCGTTGATAGAGTGGTCTGAATTCTTTTTCAGGGAAAACAAGAATCTTGAAATATAATCCTCAAGACTTTCATCCTCCTTCTACTGAATTCTAAATATATCGTCTCCCTTATTGCCACTCTTACAATATTCCTTATATTTCTCAAGGAATTTTGTTTGCATGGCTGCCCAACTATCAACAACACCTCTTCCCAAACTTATGAACCATTTGAGAGCTCCCTCCTTCAAGGTGGAAGGAAACAACTTCAATTTGTGAGCATCTGAAGTGTAGTCATAACTACAACAGAGGATATCAAACTCAAACAGGAAAGTTTCTGGGTCCTCCGTAACTAGGCCGTAGAATTTGGGAAGTAATGAAGAAGGAATATTTTTAAGGTTGTCAGTATCTCGATGGGGAACAATGGGAAACTCAAAAGTAGGAGGTGGATTAGGTGGATTATTTGCCATATTTGTGTGCTGGAATATCAAAGCAAATGAATTTTCCTTGGGTTCTTCATCAGCTGGGTTAAGTGGTAGTTCAACAAATAGGTTTTCAGGGAGGAACCTTCCTAGTGTGTCTCTTCTTCTTCTATGCATGCAACAAAATAAATGGTATTTGAAAAGAACTTGAAAATACTGAAACAACTGGCTAAACTACCACTAACAATGACTATAGTAGGTTCTTAGATTGGCACCATCCCTGGCAATGGTGCCAAAAATGGTCACGCCCACAAAAGGATATAAAAGTCACAGCAGAACTAAACCTGGGAATTGGACATTCCAACAGGCGACTAACATCTTTTCATGGTCGTTCATTTACTTTATCAAACCAGGGTGTGTATACTTGAAATGGAGCAACACGGTATGTGCAGTAAGAACTAGTTTCCAGTCACCATCCATAGAAAATAAATGCTTAATAGTAATACAACGTAAAGCTTTTTAACTTAAACACAACTCGGCTAAAACATAAATCATAGCAGCTATTTAAAGGACAAACCGTGAACTAGCTTTATGTTGCAGGAACAATACAAAGCTGAGTTTGCATTGAAATCTACAAAAATAGATTCTAACTAGTAATCAACATGAAATGAACAGTTAATCACAACAACTTGCTACAGAATACTTACTAAGTGGGCCCCCTTAGCAAGCATCAACTTAGATTACACAAGAAGTTGAATCAAAGCTTCATCGATTTTTATTCATATTTAGAACCAGGATACATCGATTACTCTGTTTTGAAAATAAAACTTAACACAGAACTTTATTACTTGTTCAGCTTAATTCTAACACATACTATTTCATCCTCGTTCACTCACGCAGGAGAAACAGTTATTTAAATGAAAAAGACAACTAACTAACAGAGGAAGTCGTGATCATAAATACATTTTGAATCCGTGGAACAAATATTCATAAATGAAAGTCTATCTACTCGACACGACCCAAAGAGAATATAGCATTACACACTCCCTAAATTAAAGGACCGTTTAAGCATCTTCCCAAAGACTCAGTCAAAAAGTTATTACTGGAACGACTTCTTCAACAAAGTCAAGATTCTTGCACTTGATCAACTTCAGCTCCCTCCAACAATCCTGCAATAAATAACAGAGGCGAAGGAAAGCATACACACAAGTGACACATCATCTATTCATTAATCACATGTTAATCCTATTACATTATCCAAAATCATAAGCATACATCAGCGATGCGGGCGGTCAAAAAGGTGATTAATGAAGTTATCAAGCTGCAGGAATATAGAATTCATTGCTACAGGATACTACCCGAAAAATCTTTAATCAATAGATTTAAACAACTATTAACAATAAAAGTAAGAGTATCAAAGTTTCAAACTATGGGCATATTTAAAGCTCATCATGGGGTAGGCCAAATATAGTCGAGGGAGAATCCCCACAAGATACCATTTGTTTATATCTAGTATCCTGGATAGTATGCACAATACCCTCATGCGGAAACTTCAGACGTTTGTGGACTATCGAGGAAATTGCATTAATGGGGGTCAGCAATGGAATACCTAGACTGGCTTTGAACAAGTCGAAATCAAGAATCACAATAAGTGGGACTTCCAAGCCTTTAGGTCCTACTAGGATCGATAGAGAAATAGAGCCAATAGGCGCAATAGAAAACCCATCGTGCATGTGAATGGCAGCCTACATTCATCATACTTCTCCTTATGTAAATTATTTATAAAAAGGATCTCTTTTGTAATGGCATTCATGTGACTTGAAGGATCAACCATGATTCATATTACAATGTTATCATTGATACGAGCATAAATGTATAATAGAGAGAGCTCCTTGTTCAAAGCTAGATCATGTGAAGTGAATATAATATCAGGAATAGCATTCACATGACATGAAGGAGGAATACGAGTAAATGAGACTACATTCACATACTTGGATGGGGTCAAGTTAGAAGAAGAAGAAGAAGAATATGGAGTGACCAGATTAGTGGAATGAGATGGGAATGGATCTTTGTAGATCTATAGCTAGCTATTGGGCTTCACTACAAACTTGCTTGAGTTCTACTTCCTACCATCGAGTTGGTTTGTCCTATTATTAATGTGGTCCTGAATCATGTGACATAGATGAACACATCTCTCGATATCATGTCTCGAGACTCGATGGTATTGACAAAACTTCTATGCATCATACCACTGAGGATATAGCTTAGAAAATAGTCTAATCTTTGGCAAATTTATTATTCCATCTTTTAATTTTTTTGCAGGACATTATTATAAGATTCTGATAATTTAGTAAATATTTTGTTTCATCCTGTAGAATTTTTATCAGTGGGAATGGATACCATGTTCGCCACTGCTTTGTTTTTTCTAGATTCGTGAGAGATTGACATGGCTTCTCAACCATCTTGATGAGAGTGTGAGGATGAATCCTCATATTGTGCAACCATTTATTGGTACTTGTGTAGAGAAGCACATAGATGCACAAAGGATAGATACTTCATCAAAAAAAATTTATCTCTTAGTCCCTACTGTAGATTTCCAATAAACACTCTATACATCAGAATCAGACAAGGTATAGGGGATCTAAGAAAACATGGCCTAAGAACAAGCTATAAAATTAGTCACCTTCTCATGAGGCCCCTTCTTACACTAAACGATATCAACAAAGGCAACCTTCAACCCAATGTTAGCTTAAAACTGGCAAAGGAACTGATTTACAAGCTAATTGAAGGAGAAGATATAATTATTGGGTAAGGAGCAATACCACTCCAAAGTAGCATCCTTAAGAAAACGCATGGATAGTTTTGCTAGAAGTGAATCATGGTGAAATAAATTCATGTACATGGCATTAAAGGATGAGACCTAAGTTTGCAGGTCCCCACAACCACTGTATTTTTCAAACTTTTGAATTTCCACCCCTTGCAGGATGGGAGTGTTTAGAATAGCAATAGATAATGGATAGTGATGATAGAAGGGTTAGAACATCAGCTGAGAAGATGAACTAGCCAAATTCGCGAGTTGAGTCTGTATCTATCCCATGTTTTGTAGGATAGCATTAAGGACAAGGTTAATGAATGAAGTATGACTAATGGATCCATCAATAGAACCACCATTACTAGCACCAGTGGAGCCACCGTCACCAGCACTGATAGATCCACCGGCACCAACACCGAAAGAAGCACTAGCACTGATAGAGACATCATGAGATCCTGTTGTAGAAGCATTAAATCCCAATGGAACCCAATTTAATTTGATCATATGAAATTTCTTGGGTGCAAAGGTGGTAACAGTATTGGTAAAGGGACCCATGTCAGCCATGCAAATAGACACTCCAAGCATTAGGATATTTAGTTGTTGGCCAGTGATCTCTAATCTAACATCTTAGGTATTACCCAAGGTGGAGGTGTAGGATGGGACAAGATTATCTACAATATTTTCTATGCTACGAAGGAGCTCTAATCCCCTTTGATATTTAATGAACAAATTCCTTAGATGTTTGACAACAGGATTTGCTTGAGTATAAGTATCATTTCTTGCCAAAAACCTCATGAGTTATTCAAGTCTCAGTCCCAAGGACTAAATTTTCTCCATAGGGTTCTTGAAAGCAACTTCTTCCTCCAAAGAAGAAGAAGATTTGAGGGTGAGGTAGGTAGCGTAGGAGCTTGGGTTACAACTTCATTGTGAGGTGGGGAAAATCGAGATGGAAGCCCTATAGAATACTCTTCAAAATTCAAGTTGGTACAGGGAGGACTAAACCTTCTAGACCCCATATCTAAGTTTTGATAGCTTCTTCTTACTATGTGTCCAGAGGTGATCAATTAGGTTGTAAAGCTCATAAATAATGTTACAACACGCTATTAGCTACATGTCTTAACATGAGAGAAGAAAATTTTTGAGACAAAGACTAAGAGGAAGAAAGTTCATTTCAGGTTCACAAAAAATGTAATGGAGAGTATTCACTACTCCCCAGTCTCTAGGAAAAGGAAGAGTCTACAATGAGTGAATAGATCTCTATTACCTCAAGGACAAAATCTCAAGTGATGTTGTACGATAAAGAGGGATTTTATGCCATGTTTTTAGGTTTTTTGGATGTTTATGGAAAAGAGACTTTAGAATCTAAGTGAACAAACCTTAGAGGTCTCGAGAGATAGATAGACATGCTCTCAGCCAAATGATGAAAGCATGGACCAAGGACAATAGTGTGATGCACTAGTGTCTCTGTGGCACATTAGTGTCTCATATGAACCAGAGTCAACTACCAAAGACACTTAGGATTTTTTAACTACCCGAAAGCTAAAGTCTGATAGTTTTGCTAATATAAACATAAAGCTAAAAATAAAAGAAATTACAACAAGAAAAATACTTAAACAACAAGTTAACTAACTACTAAGCATAATGACGAGTAGTGGAAGAAAAGAGATTAACTCATGGTAGGTCCAATCTCCCGCAAGCTCTTCATGACAACCTACACACACAAAAATAGGAAGTGTCGAGGCTGATTTTTAGGGCTTGCCTTAGTTAAACCCCCACTTTGGTGTTTCCACCTCACAGATAGCGAAATAGACAACAATATAGAAAGATAGATAGAGAAATGACAAGACAAGACATAGAGCATGCAAGACAATAATATGTTGAGAAACAAGAATGATAATGCAATGAAAATAAATGTTACCCTCCCTCCAATGATCTTGGTGAAGTCGAGAAGAATAGTATTGTCTTTGAAGCTTGAGACAATCGTGCAAGAATGTGGTGTATAAAGCTTGAACCTACAAGAATGGAAGGTGGAGAGCTGCAAAAAGAGAGTTATATTGAAAAGAATGTGAGAAAGAAGTGTTAGAATGAGAGTGTGTGAGATAGAATTGCTAGAATGGAATAGAATGAGAATGAGAGGGAAGAATATGGTCAAATTGCATGCCAAAGAGTCATTCCTTGGTGCACTTGTGACTACAGAGGCATTACACTTCGCAATCAAGCAACAGTGTAACATCCCAATAGCCACAAGATCGAGAATCTTGTCAACACATTCATACAACATGAGGACATTAGTGTGACACATAAGTATCCTAGACAAAAATGCCCCCGCTAACAGAAAATAATAAGGCAGGGACAAAAATGAAGGCTAGGAAGGCGATTTTTCGCATTATATTCTTGTTAAGCTAAAGTGAAGGTTGATGTAATGTGAGTTGCATAAGGGTGCAATTTTACGCCATAACATCTATATAAAGGGGTGTACACCAAGACAAAACACACAAATTATAATTTGTGGGTAGCAACCGAAGGAGTTAGAATTCTAGGAATGTGAATTTGAGTTAAAGCTTTGTGCAATATAATTGGTTGAGTGTGTGCAACTCAAGAAGCTTTGTTGTGCATAGTCTTGAGTGCTACAATAGTACTCAAGCCAAGTTGGAGCTTATAGATTCTCAATAGTTGAGAGAGGGTTTTTGGATTATCTCGCATGACGAGTTCTTAGAACTTGGAGAGGGAGCCCATTTTTCCCTTGGTAGTCTATAAGTTCTCATATGAGGTTTTTATTTAGGCAATATTGGTTGTGCCCAACTTGAGTTCCTCATAGGGTTCAATGCTTTGATATTTTGTGCATAGCTAGGTTATTTTGTATACATCTAAAATTGGTCTGGATAATTAATTAATTAATTAAATACAAGTTATTTAATTAATAAACCTTTTAATTTGTCTACTTATAAATAAATTCTAAATTTATTTATATAGTTCATTTTCTAATTCTTCTAACTTAAATCATATTCTTCTAATCTTAATTAAATAAACAAATTTAAATAGTTTGTTTCATTTAATTATCTTTCCTCTTATTAAATTTAAATGCTAAATTTGAATTTAGTCACATGTCTACAGCTTTTTCCTCCTTCCACCTCATCATGTGTCTCAACAAATTGAATATGTCAAATATTTAATTTAGCCTTATCTTCAACAAATTCTAAAACAAATTTGGGACACTTGGCTCTCTTCTTCCATTTATTCTTCTAAAAACTTGAAAAATTGTTTTATTAAAAGGAACACTCTCGTTGATTCTCTCCAACTTCTTCATCCTCCACCCTCAATCTCTCTAGCTAAAAACCTAACCATTGGTTGCTGCCACATCAGAATATGCCTTGGAAAATCTATAAATACAACCTCATTCTATAGCAAAAGAATCCCAATCTTGAGCAATCTTACTCTATAGAATTTTCATTAGAGGATTTGTGAGCATTTAGTAATTAGCACTTTAGAAGCATATTAGTTTATAATCATGGGTTTTCCATTAGCTGCATTTTAGTTATCATAGTAGTTTTCATACAGTATTTGCATCACAACATTTAGCATCATATCCTTATCACAACATAATTATCATATAGTTTAATCAATCATGTAGGAATAGATTCCTTGTATTTTCCAACATCTTCTTTAGGTTGTCATTCTAAAGGTCATAGTGCACAAACAATCTAAGAGCCATTATGATTTAATGAATCCTTGGAGATAGAGAACAATGGGACAACTTTAGAGAGTTTGTTTTGTTTCAATTTGAATAGATTATTATTTGAATTCTCTCTAATATAATATTTCATTGATTGTGTGGTTTTATTACTCATTCACATATTTTTCATACACACATAAAATCGGTTCCCACCATGGGGCCTAGCCCCATTTTTATTAACGTTTTCTAGAAATTTTGTTTACAGATTTTGACGTGAACTTCTATGTAGCACACCTGTGGTTTCTTTTAGCGCATCTAGGCCCTGTTTCAGTGCATATAACTCACCTTTCAATGCATTCAACTTATCTTTTAGTGCATTCAGGGGTTCTTTTAGCACATTCAAGGGTTCTTTTAGAGTATTTAGTGCTTATTTTAGCACATTTGGTAGTTATTTTGGCACATTCAGTAGTTATTTTAGCGCATCTGAATGATCTTTTAGCACATATGGTCTTTGTTTTAGTGCATTTGGTTTTCTTTGCAGAGATTCAAAATTCTGAGAACTGATCTATATTTTTTGTGTTGCAAGTACTCAAAAATGTTGTCAAAGACAATTATCTAAAACTATTGATGGTGTTTGCAAGGGCTGGAGTTATTTTTGCTTTCTTTTGATTAAATTAGGCATCTAGTTTAATTAAGAGGTTAATGAACACCCTATCTACTATGCTTGTAAAGTGATAGGCCTATGCTCTCCCCTTCACTGGGTGACCAGAATGCCAAACTCACTCTTTCAAGTTTTGATAGCACCTTTAGAAGGCCTACCGTAGTGGGAAAAAATACTCACCCTGCAGGAACGACCTAAGTGGGAACAACTAAAGCCAATTTTTTCAACCCACTATAATCAAAAGTGAATTTGAGGAAACTCACATTCAACAGTAGTGTGCAAGATAACCATCCCCAAAGCCTTTTTTCTAAAGGTTGGGAGGTCTCTTGAGGGAGTTTATCACTTTCCACACCGAACAGAAACCCTTACTAAGAACTTTAAGTCTAGAAGCTAGTCGAGTCAGCATCCAAACATTTTTAATATTCATAGTGCAAGGGAAGGGAAGAATCTTCCCCCAAGATACTCACCATATAACTATCAAGGATTACTGGCCAAAAGTGGAGGATTCAACTTTGGTTAAGACCTGGGAAAGGAAAAAACATGAGCGCCCTCTAGGGGGTGACATGGTTGTGTGAGCTATCATAGTTCTAAGATGTGAGTTGTGATATTATTAATGACCCCTGACATTAGGAGTGTTTGATGTTTTATACCTGTGGAAATCAAAGGAATTAGACCAGATTCTTGAACATACACTTAATGTTTAGTTCCTAGGTTTGAAACAAATGTTTTACAACTTGTTGATGTGTTTGAAATCATTATTCAAGAAGTCATCCATTTAAGAACACTTGGTTCACATAATTCACAAATAGGAAAAAGCAGAAAAAAAATCATTGTTCCCTTGAAAACATTCAAATTCACCAATTCAAAGCAAAATAACCAAACAGACTTTCAAAACAGTGAAACACTTCCATTTTAGCGCATGCATTCCCTGTTTCAACGCATTGAGCTCATATTTTGGCACATCTAAGTCATTTTATAGCGCATCTAGGTCCTTTTCTAGTGCATCTATTCCATTTTCCAATACATTTACAAATTTTTTTAGCACATTCACCTAATAATCCAACAGAATACCAAGTTGAATCATATTTAGGGGTAATCTAGTGCATCACTGGCTTGTTTTAGCACATTTGATCCAGTGTCTAGCGCATCTGAGTCATTTTCTGGTACTTTTGACCCATCTTCTAACGCATATAGTCCATTTTCTAGCGCATTTGCATCATCTTTTAGCGCATCAGGTTTTTGTTTTAGTGCATATATGGCACAATTTAGCACATCTAGGCCATCTTTTAACACATCCATTCCATATTCTAGTGCATCTGAACCCTGTTTTAGCGCATCCAATTAATTCACAAACAAAGAGTTATTTTCACCATCTGTCTGACAATTAAAAGCACCTTTGGGGATCCTTTCCAGAGCAGAACCATTCCTCAGTCACAACAATGTTTTAAACTTGAAGAAACAGGTCTTTACACATGAAATTCCACCAACTAAACTAAGATCTAACACCTTAAAATGTCTAATCATCAATCACATCTCTAATTGTTAAGCTAAGTTTCACCATCAAGATTTGTCATCCTTCATCATGAAACAACCCTGTACAATCAGATTTAACTTGGTCTTATCACTAGGATTTTTCATCCTGTTTGACTTAGTTAATATCATTGGAACTCTCCAACAAAGATCAAAGTTTAGCAAAACTTTAACACTTGTATGCCTATTTTAACAAGATCCCAAAAGCAAAAACTCAAAGAAAAAGAAATTGAGACTTAGAACACCATGGTTGAAGGTGAGGAAAATCCATTCCATAGATTCCACCAACCTGAAAATGATGAAATCATCGAGGAGGACATTCAAATAGCTCAACAAGACCCCAAATTCCACAAATTCATGGAAAATATTTTTGAAAAAGATGGGGAAAAATACTTTTTAATGCTAGCTAATCAAGGTGTGAGACTTCCACATGACTTTGATGTTAATCAATTGAAATCACCTCCTAAAAGAAAAAAAACTAATCCACCAAACATAGATCCAATGGTTGCTTTAACTAATCAAATGAAAAATTTGCAACAACTTCTTGACATACAAAGAGGAACCACAAAAAGATATCTGTTGCAAGACATTTTCCCATATACTTTTGACCAAACTATCAACATGATACCTTTTCCCAAGCATTGTGAATTTCCAAAGTATGATAAATACAATGGTAAAATTGATCCTATAGATCATGTAAGAGAATTTTAAACCATGAGCTTGGAATTTTCACACGAAGAAACTTATTTGATGAGATTGTTTCCACGAAGTTTGGGTGTACAATGTATGGAATGGTTCTCCAAACTTCCACCAAGTATTAGGTCCTTTAGAGATTTGGTCAATAAGTTTATCACTCAATATTCCTATAACATCCAACATGAGATAACTATGAAAGACCTTTGCAACACAAAACATAAAAAGGGTGAATCATTCCTTATATTTTTACAAAGATGGAGAAGATTGTTCACTAGATATGCTCGTCCCATACCTGAAAAGGAAAAGATGGAAATCTTCATTAACAATCTAAACAATGAGATAAGTTATAGACTTCAATTGCAATGTCCACCTACCTTTGAGAAAATGATTGAAAATGGACTCAAAATTGAAGAAGCCTTGGTCAAAAGAGGAGTCTTAAAAATCTACAATGAAGGAAACAACTCAACAAACTCTTCCAATCATTATAATAGAAATGATAAACCAAAACTTTGGCAAAGAAACAAAAATGTTGGTAACATTGATGTTGCAACTGATACACAAAATTAAAAACCATTCTTTAATCTATCAGGAATTACTCCCAAGACCAATCAAAACACTAACCAAAACACAGATCAAAATAATACAAAATCTAAACCACCACCATATCAAACATCATCAAATCAAAGAAGATTTACACCTTTGGGACAGTCACTCGAATCAGCATTAAAAGAACTTCTTGCAGCCAAGCTTATAACATTACCAGAGGCACGAGATTGGGAACCAAGAGTTAAACCTTCATGGTGGAATGATGCACATTATTTTGATTTCCAATGAAACAAGGGCCATAAAACAAATGATTGCATGCAACTAAAAATTTTGGTGCAAAATTTAATAGATAGAAAAGAAATATCAATAGAAGGACCCCAAACTAATGCCGATCATGGAGCATTCAAAAATCCTTTACCTAACTATGAAAAGGGGGGGTCCTCTTCATCAAACACCAAAGGGAAAAATGTGAACTATGTTTATGATTCTACCATTCTCCATGTTGAGGCAATTGATGATCAAACTAATGACATTGAAATCAATGACCAACAAGACCTTATTGCAAATGAGAATCAAATTAGTAGCATCACAATTGAGCATGAACAAGACATCATTACAACTAGTAATCAAAACAATGACATTATTATAGCTGAAAATCAACTCAATGACATCAACATCAAATCAAAACTTAATCAATGACATCACACAAGACATGGCTGCAAATGATAATCAAATTAATGTCATTAAAATCAAAGATAAACAAGACAACATGTCAGTAAATGTGACCACAAGATCTCAGTCAAAGTATGTTTTGAAGGGAAGTGCTTCTAAAACACCCGCTACCCCGTCGAATCAATACAACATTGTTGATCAATTACAGAAAATCCTAGCTCAAATATCCATATTGGAATTGCTAAAAACTTCACCAGCTCACAAAGAAATTATAGAACAAGCTCTAGTAGCCACCACAATGCCAAATAATTTGGAAGTTTGTCAATTCCAAGCTATGGTGGGACACTTGACCGCACCTCATTGCCTATCATTTTCTAAAAAATGATGATGTATCACTCACCCATCCACACAATGTTGCCCTCCACATTGAGGTTTTCATTCATAAACACCGGGTCAAATGTGTTCTAATAGATGGTGGAGCTGGCCTAAATATATGTACTTTAAAACTTATATGTGCACTAGGATATTCAGAAAATGCAATTGATGCTAGAAGAAAAATTACTATAAAATCCTATGATGATGAGGAGAGATCCTCCCAAGGACTAATAGTGTTACCAATTCAAGTAGGGCTAGTTGTAAAAGATATAATCTGCCAAGTGTTAGACAAGGATTTGACATACAATATACTCTTGGGACGTTCTTGGATCCACAAAATGCAAGCAGTGCCATCAACATATCACTAGTGCTTGAAGTTCCCTTATAATGGGCAAGAAATCACAATTCAGCTAATTCCAATAATCCTTAAGAGCCTTGCTATAAGTTCCCTTATAACACACTCAAAACAATCCATGATACTTTTGTGTCGCATAATAGAGAAGCTCACACTCCTAGTTCATCCAACAATGAAAGATAACTAAATTCCTTATCAAAATGGGTTGAGGAAAAGGATCAGTCAAAAGATAAGGGTATCAGTGATTCTACTCCATCAAGTAACGAAATTCAATTAAATTCTTTGTCAAATCAGCTTGAGTAAAAGGTTCAGTCAAAATAAAAAGGCATTGGTGATTCTACTCCATCATATCATGAAAGCCAACTCAATTCCTTATGAAAATAGTTCAAGAAAAAGATCCAGTTGAAACACAAAGGCATGGGTGAATATTCAATTAAGTAGTCATTATGTCTTTCACAGTTGCTTCCTTCTCCTAAATCATATGAATAGCCATCAACATCAAGACAACAATCCTCACAACCAATCACACTCTTTGATGGCAAGTTTATAAAAGAAGGCACCCCTAGTGGATGAATCTGAAGACAAGGATGTTTGAAACTGGTTGTACAAAGATGAAGAAGCCTCACGAGCATCAACATCCAACGTACTAATAGAGCCATATGGTAGAGGGTTTACAATCCTAGAGAAGATGAGATATGAGGGAAAAGGTCCTATTGACAAAAGAAAGAAGGTATCATAGAACCAATATAGCCTATCATAACTAATGCAAAGGACAAGACAGGGCTAGGATATAGAGAAGAGTCAAAAGAAAAAACCAAGCAGCAGATTTGTAAATGAATCCTCCAATTGTGAGATAGTTTTGAAACAGATTCCAATGAATATGAATGGAACTCGCTCTCTAAAGAATCTTGTCAAGACAAGGAGATTGATGTGATACAAAGGTATGCACCAACATATATGGAGGGACAAAGCTCAGGGTCTAGACCACTTGAATTTGGATCATAACATATCGATGACTCTAGTGAAGACGATCAGACATTGAGCGAGATAGATTATTCATAAGAGTAACATCATAGAACTTGACATTTCTATCGAACACTTTGACGACGTTGCCATCATGACACTCACTCCTTTTGACCTTAACCAATCTAATGATTCTTTACCATTGGTACACCCCGAACTAATTGACTAGGACCAAATCAAGTTGCTTGATATCGCTATCTTTCCAAATGATGATGCCATTGTGAACTTCCTTTACTCTGATAATCCTGAAACTTATTCCACCAACGAATCTCATAATGAAGCTTCAAACAAGAGGATTTCCAAATCACTCAACTACAAAATGAATATCAAAAATTGATCTAATGGTAAAAACCATTTAATGGTAGTATTAGATCAAGAAAAAGTAAAAATAAAGAGCACATCTAATGGTGGAAACCTCTCTAAGGCATTGAAATATGGGAGATTTGACACTCTTCCCAAACATTATCATGAGAGACCTTTAGTACTAGTTGAACCCACACAATCCATCAACATTGACACAACTAAAACAGTCAAGACTCTACATCTAGTAGCATCCATGACAGAGGAAGAAAAACCAAGCTTCACTAAATTCTTTGAAGGGAGACAAGTCAACTTTTCTTGGTCCTATGTTGAAATGCTAGGTATAGATCCAGATCTTATAATGCATCATTTATCCCTACTTCCTAGAATGAAGCTAGTGAAGCAAAAGTTGAGAAAAATGCATCCACATATTGCCCTCCTGGTGAAAGTTGAATTGAAGAAATTATTGGATGCAGGATTTATCATACCTATTGATTATGTTGAATATATCTCAAACATTGTACCAGTTTCAAAACTAGATAATAGCATTAGGATATGTACAAATTTCAGAGATCTTAACAGGTCTTGTTCGAAGGATGATTTTCCTTTACCCAACATTGACATCATTGTGGATTTGACAGTAGGGCATGCAATGCTATCACTTATGGACATATTTCTAGGTTACAATCAAATCAAAATAGCACTAGAAGATCAAGAGAAAACAATGTTCACCTGTCCATGGGGTACATTTTGGTAGAACGTCATGTTGTTTGGATTGAAGAACACAAGAGCCACTTATCAACGTGCAATGATGACAATATTTCATGACATGATGCACACCTTTATGGAGGACTATGTGGATGACTTGTTAGCCAAATCATTCACCAAAGAAGGACATCTTGAAATCCTAGATAAAATCTTCACTCGATTGGACAAGTCCAATGTGAGATTAAACCCAAAGAAATGTGTGTTTGGCGTGACATCAACAAAACTCTTAGGATATATAGTCTCAACTAAGGGTATCAAAGTGGATCCGACCAAAGTCAAAGCAATCATGGAGATGCCTCCTCCTAAGAATATCAACCAACTTAGATCTTTACAAGGATGATTCCAACCTATCAAGAGATTTATTACACAACTGGTATATAAAATTCATCCTTTTGATCACTTACTACACAATAATGCTTCTTTCAAATGGGATGAAAAATGTGAAGCAAATTTTGATCAATTGAAACAGTATCTAATGTCCCCACCTATCTTGGTACCACCAACAGAAGGAAAACCACTATTACTCTACAGAGAAACAATTGAGGTATCTTTGGGTACTTTGTTGGCACAGGAAGACTCTACAGGAAAAGAAAGGGTTATTTATTACATCAACAGAACATTGAATGGTTATGAAATCAACTACGCATTCATTGAAAAAGCTTGTTCTGTGGTAGTGTTTGCTACTCAATAGGTGAGACATTACATGTTAACACATACCATTAAATTGATAGCCAAGATCGATCCATTGAAATATTTACTCAGCAAAGCCAATTTAACTAGAAGACTAGCAAAGTGGATAATGATATTGAGTGAGTTTGACATTCAGTATGTGGATAGAAAAGCAATCAAGGGCCAAGCAATATCTGAACAACTAGTTGAAGCACCATTACAAGATGATCATCCCATGCACATTGAGTTTCCAAATACAAATGTCCTTACAGTGTCAACACAACAATGGATATTATACTTTGATGGATCTTACATGCAACATGGATCAGGTGTTGGAATTCTATTTGTCACGCCTCAAGGACACACCATTCCAAAATCCTACAGGTTGATGTTTCCTTGCACTAACATGGTTGAGTACGAAGTATTAATCATTGGAATCAAGGTAGTTGTAGAGTGGAAGATCACCGAGTTACAAGTCTATGGAGATTCTCAACTAGTCATAGATTAGGTTAATGATGATTTTCAAACAAAAGATGACAAGTTGATGTCGGACAAGAGAATGGTGGATGACTTCAAGAAGTACTTTGTTGAAATCAAATTTGAACAAGTTCCAAGAGCAAACAATAAATGTGTAGATGCCATGGCAACCATTGCCTCTCTTCTATAGATACCAAAGAAATGAGCTCGTTATGAATTCATGGTGGAACAACTGTTTAATCCTACCTATGATAACCCTAAATCCCAAGTCATATATTATCTAGTCAAAGCTGACTCTTCTATCTATGGGAAGATCTACACCTATCTAAAAGAAAATATCCTACCACCAGATCTATCCTAAAACCAAAAACGTAACTTTATCTAACAAGTAGCTCGACACACCCTGATAGCCAATGTACTTTATCGATGAGGTCTTGATGGTACTCTCCTTCGGTGTCTTTAACATAATGAATCTGAAATGGCTTTACGTGAGGTTCATGAAGGTATCTATGGAACTCATTCAAGTGGTCTAACTCTTGCTAAGAAACTCCTACGCTCGGGGTATTACTAGCCGAACATGGTGAAGGAGTCTTTTCAATTTCTTGAGAAATGCAAAAAGTGTCAAATCCATGGCAACCTCATACATGCACCAACATAGGAGCTGCAACCATTCACATCAACATGGCCTTTCTATCAATGGGGACTTGACCTTGTGGGAAAAATTCATTCATCATCCTCCAATGGACACAAATTCATCATTACATCCACAGAGTACTTTACAAAGTGGATTGAAGTTGTTCCCTTAACCACAATCACTAGAAAACATATTGCATCCTTCATCCTAGATTACATTATCTATCAATATGGTATTCCACATTCCATCGTCACTGACAATGGTATACCCTTCAAGAATCAAAACGTCCAAGAACTTTGTGAAAGGTTTCATATCTAGCACCAATTTTCCACACCATACTACCCTCAAGTGAATGGTGAGGCAGAGTCCTCAAACAAAACCATTTTGAAAATCTTAAAGAAAATTGTCAACGATGCTAGACGTGACAAGCACATTCAACTAAACCTTGCTTTGTGGGCCTACTATACTAGCATCCGCACCCCAACAGGAGCCACACCATACACCCTTGTATATGGATTAGAATCCATTTTACCTATTGAGGTTGAGCTACCATCACTCTGGGTATCACTAAAGGGAATCATTTCAGAGGAAGATTATCAAGTGTCTAGGCTACATGAGTTAGAATTGTTGGATGAGCGTCGTCGACATGTTGTAGATCATTCGAAAACCTATCAATAGAGGATGTCAAGAAGTTATAATCATAGATTAAAACCAAGAACATTTCAAATTGGTGACTTGGTCCTGAAGGAAAACCCTCATAATCAACAAGATCGAGAATAGAAGGGGAGGTTTGAACCAAACTGGTTAGGTCATTTTATTGTTGTATCAGTCTATGGATTTGGAGCCT
Source organism: Sequoia sempervirens (assembly GCA_007258455.2). Lineage (NCBI taxonomy): Eukaryota > Viridiplantae > Streptophyta > Pinopsida > Cupressales > Cupressaceae > Sequoia > Sequoia sempervirens. Next base: position 407,208 of record VDFB02000581.1, on the reverse strand, counting down.
ATCAGTTGTCTACGCCTGAAGGGGATTTATTCAAGGAACCTATCAATAGTCTTCATCTCAAGAAGTTCTACACCTAACTCATCCAGTGCAAAGTAAAATTCCTAAAAAAATACAAAAAAAATGGGAAAATGTCCTAAAAAAATGGTCAACCTGATGAAAACCTAGAAAAAAGGCGTCTTGGTGACAACAACAAAAAAAATTAAAAAATCAAAAATCCAAAAATTGAAAAAGAGAAAAAAAATTAGAAAGAGAAAAATAAAAAAAAATCATAAAATCCGAAAAAGTGAAATAAAAACAAGTAGTGAAAACCTAGTGATAGGCACTATTTGTGATAGATTAGTTTTTCCATCTATTGAAGCATGTGTCGGCCATTCACTTTCCCCATCATTCTACCTGTCCATCAGAAAACATCATGTACATATCTTAGCATTACGGTCGTGTCTCACCCTGGACTGGGGACAAAATCCTGAACTCACTGGGGGCAATAAACTTTGAGCTTAAACCAACAAAAAAATAGTAGTAGGCCAATGTAGCAAACACAACAATCATGATAAAATAAATAAATCAATATTGAACATCAATCAAATTTTAAACATCAACCATCCAAATCAACAACAAAATCAAATCAAAACAAATTTAAATGGATGATGTTCTTTTTGAAGCATGGTTTTATCACTTTGGCATGAATGTTCAACTATTGTATCTTGATTTTTGTTATCATTTCTCTGAAGCAACTCAAGGATGTCACAAACTAGAGAAGTTATGATCAAGAATGATATTTTCTTTGTCTATTGTCTGTGAGTTAATCATTACTACTATGAAAATTGTCACCAAACATGCTCTACAAAGTATCGTTGATGACATTTTGAATTTGCATAGGAAAACAATTAACTCTTGTTTGTTTACGCAAGCAATGCTCAGGTCATCTCGGTTCAATTATACCTAGATGATTGTGTTAACTTGCAATATCAAAAATCATGGAAGTGGTACTCAAGTCATCATGGTCTAATTATACCATCGATGTTTGTACTCACTTTCAACAATTCAAAAGGCTCAATGATTATAAAAGCATGGAAAATCAGCTAATACGATGACAACATTGCATATTTAGATTTGCATGGTTAAAGTAGAGTTCATCCATATTAGTTTTTGCATCTGCATCTATATATTTTTCCAAGGCTGGCAAAATTTTCAAAATGATGTTATCTCTATCATTAATGGATTGAGTACATTTGACATTAACAAAAGCATATCATTCTCATGTAGTTGCACAATCATTTGCATTTCGTGCATACATTAGAAAGCACTATCACATCATACATCCATCTATGCATTAGATCATATATTTGCATTAGAAAATACAAAAATAAAGTGCATCACATATCATTTGCATAATCAAACCCATCTCATAGCATAAAAGCATCATCCATAAAGCATATAGAATCATAATCCATGCATCCTCATCATTATTGCACTCATATCCAAAATGATGTAAGCATATTAAACATTGAATAGCATAAACATTTATAGAATAGAAATAAATTGCATCCATCATATAGACATCATACAAATCACTAATCATCGGCTACATCACATATATAAATCTCAAAATAAATGTCAAAGTGTAGAATGATATCATAAAGCATGGAGAGATACATCATCAAAAATGTGGCAAAATAATCATCATGTCTCTGAATCAATGTATACATCATTAAATATCAATACATCAAATGTCAACATCAGAGCTATGTGCTACTCCCCCTAGACAATGTTAGTCCCACTGCATCGCTTGCTCCACCACCCAATGGCCCTGCACCTAGATATCTGCGAGGTGGACCTGTCACACCCCTATTGGTAGTCCAAGAGTGGCTCCGACCCGATCTAGCACTGGCCGACTGTGCATAACTCACACACTACTCTACAGGCACTACCTCATGATACTACAACCTGTAATACTCGGCCTCCCTGGTGGAGCATCATACCTCTCTAAGGTAATCTTTTGTCATGATACCCTCGGAAACTCTCTATAATCTCTCTGACAAGGCCTCTGCCTGATCACACTATTGTCTCAAAGTATCTCTCTCTGCTGTTAGTGAGGAGATATGTGCCTATGCCTGAGTTTGTGCCTATGCCTGTATCTATGCCTGGTCCTATTTCAATTGTGCCTGTAACGTTTGTACCTATGTCTGTAGGGTAGTTATCTGCACTTGCTGCTGGTGGGAGGGAAAATGAATGTGAATCTAATGTGGTCCTGCAAATATCATGAATCTCCTCCTCTGAGTCACTCTCACCTCCAATATCGGCCCTACACCTCCATCACCTCCACTTGCATCCCCATCTCTGCCATCACCATTGCCACCATCATCCCCATCTCCATCATCTCCATCATAACTGTTATCACTCTCCTCCTCATCATCACCTCCTCCACCCCTCCTCTGTCTTAGTGCCTGGTCATCATCTAATGAAGGTACTAGCTCGTCTAGACTGGATATCCTTGGGAAAGGACATGCAAATAAATAATGTGCATACTCTTGTGATACTATTGCCTCTATGATCTCTAGATGGTACTCCCATGTAACTGCTTGTAATCTGAGGTACTCCTGACATGCTACATCATATGATAAAGTAGGCCCCCACTCCAGAATGTCCTATCATCTATGTGCATATAGAGAAACTCCCTAGGGAATACCCTGTACTCACTCATACTGTTGGAGCACTCTCCCAAGAAGAAATCTCTCTATCACAAATTGCATCCTCCCAATCAGGTACCTCATAGTGCACACATACGGCATTTTTGTATCATCATCTAACCAATCCTCAGTATAAATAGGGTCTCCAGGTAACCGAATCCAGATCATCTAACACTCGTATCCAATACTCTATTTTTCCCAGGTTATGTTGGACAACTGGACCAGTATATCTGAGGATGTAAGGCCTCCCAACTAGACGTTGTGTATCTATAACAGGCCGAGTGATAGCTATGTACTCCCATGCCCATATATGTAGCAGTGTCACCCCAGCTGAAAAAACTGGCCCCTCTAAGATATACTACCTGATGAAGATCATGGTATAAGTGTGCCAGCATGCAGGATCCCCAGGAATATCGAGTCCTCTGAGTAATCATGTTCTCCAATATCCAACCCCAACCAATTGACAGTCCCTTCGACCTATGGTCGAGACATAACAAACCTCCAATGAATCCAGCAAGAACACATGGTAGTGGCGCATACGAATCAACCATCTCCCTCCATGGAATCTCGTATCCTCAAATCTAATCATCAACAAAAATCCTTTGTAGTGCATCAGTGCCTCCCTGCTTCATGTGATCATAAACCATGAGATCACCAACAACAGGAATCCTTAGAATCCGATAAATATCCTCTGGCATGACTATCATCTGACTAGTGGTTGAGTGAAAGGTGTTGTGTTCACTGTGCCACCTCTCAACCAAAGCGGTCAAAATTCCCATGTTGATCCTATATTGGGGCATATCAATCAAAGAAGTCAACCCACATCATGAAATCACATCTAAATCAACCTGCACTAGCTATGGAATCATATCCCAAGTCTTCAGGAATCACTCTCGAGACTGGAGGAACCTCGACGGCTCCTATCATCATAACATATCGTAACAGCAATCTTATCGATCAACATCAATCAACCTATCAATTTAATCAGCTCTAGTGATATTTTGATCAAATCTCGTGAGCGTCTATCATTGATCCTCACCTATCATGAGGTCAATCATCATTATCTATCCTATCATTGATTGTCACCTATCATGAGGTCAATCATCATCATTCTATCATTGATTCTCACCTATCATGAGATCAATCATCATCTAATCTATCAACATCATCAAACAACATCAAAACATTGGCTGACACGATCAACAATCATCAAAATCAAGGAGTTTAATCAATGTTTCATCAATCTAGTGTAGATGTGCTAAAAAAGTCTATCTATGTGCTAAAAACATGTATGCGCTCAAAAAATTCATAGATGTGCCAAAATAATGCCTCAATGTGCTAAATCTATGGATGCACCATCAAATTCCATCAATGCACCATTTTACTATATCAATGCGCAAAATCTCTCAATGCATTAAAAAGATCACCAAATGCATTAATCTATGACTTATATACACTAAGTAACCTAATGTGCTAAAGTATTGACTCTATGCACTACAGAACATCATCTATGCACCATTTTACCATATACGCTACAATCTAGACTAAATGCACTAAAAATTTGACCCTATGCACTAAACTACTGTATGTGCTACAATAGTGACCTAATGTGCTACACTGGAGCTTAAATGCGCTAAAACGCAAATTGCAAATTTGAAAATGTGAAAAATATGGGAAAAACATCACTCAAAATTCATGAGGAGGTTTTTTTGGGTACATACCGGAGGTCCATACGCGGTCGAGCAGTTGTGACATTGAACTCGCTCGAATCAGTGCATGTGGTAGGGAATCACCATCTTGCTAAATTTGCTCAAATCACTTAATCACTCAAATTTTCAAAATGCAAATGACACAAATGAGTTCTTTTCACATTTTTTAACCTTTTAAAGGGGTTTTAGGTGGGATTCATTTCATTTTTTAAAAAGGGCCTTAATTAATTAGCTAATCACCTAGCAGGTTCAGTATTATTTTTCAGGAGATAAATTGTTGAGACATCATAAAATTTGAAAATCATTATCAAATCATCATAAAATCATCAAAAATTCAAAAAATCCTAGAAATTCATTGATTTATCTCCTGAAGGGGCATATATCCATCATCACTCGAAAATCAGCATCTAGGGCATATCAAAAAAAAATTGTCAGCATCATCAGCAAATTTTTCTTTGAAGCAATGTATAAACACATCACTTCAAAGAGGGGAAAAATGTATACATCTAAAATTGGTTTGGATAATTAATTAATTAATTACAAGTTATTTAATTAATAAACCTTTTAATTCGTCTACTTATAAATAAATTCTAAATTTATTTATATAGTTCATTTTCTAATTCTTCTATCTCAAATCACATTCTTCTAGTCTTAAAATTAAATAAACAAATTTAAATAGTTTGTTTCATTTAATTATCTTTCCACTTATTAAATTTAAATGCTAAATTTGAATTTAGTCACATGTCTATAGCTTTTTCCTCCTTCCACCTCATCATGTGTCTCAACAAATTGAATATGTCAAATATTTGATTTAGCATTATCTTCAACAAATTCTAAAACAACTTTGGGACACTTGGCTCTCTTCTTCCATTTATTCTTCTAAACACTTGGTAGAGTATTTTATTAAAGGAAACACTCTTCTTGATTCTCTCCAACTTCTTCATCCTCCACCCTTGATCTCTCCAGCTAAAATCCTGACCATTGGTTGCTGCCACATCAGAATATGCCTTGGAAAATCTATAAATACAGCCTCATTCTACAGCAAAAGAATCCCAATCTTGAGCAATCTTACTCTGTGGAATTTTCATTAAAGCATTTGTGAGCATTTAGCAATTAGCATTTTAGAAGCATATTATTTTATAATCATGGATTTTCCATTAGCTACATTTTAGTTATCATAGTAGTTTTCATACAGTATTTGCATCACAACATTTAGTATCATATCCTTATCACAGCATCATTATCATATAGTTCAATCAATCATGTAGGAATAGATTATTTGTATTTTTCAACATCTCATTCTTCAAGTTGTCATTCTAAAGGTCATAGTGCACAAACAATATGAGAGCCATTATGATTTAACGAATCCTTGGAGATAGAGAACAATGGGACGACTTTAGAGAGTTTGTTTTGTTTCAATTTGAATAGATTATTATTTGAATTCTCTCTAATATAATGTTTGATTTATTGTGTGGTTTTATTACTCATTCACATATTTTTCATACACACATATGTTATTTGAATAAAGGAAAGTATTGTCCTAAATTATGTGTCTAGCTATTATATTTAGTTTTATTTGATGTTACAATGTGTTGGTTTGGTTTAGACTAACTCAAATTTACAAAGTAAGGTATAGTCCATTTTATAGTGCAATCTGAGCTCCTTGAGAAAATTGACAAGATAAAGTTCCTGTGTAGGGATTCGACCCTAGGTCCCTAATAGTTCCAAATAAAATATCATGTCAAAAAGAAATTTATAATTTTCTAATCTAAAATATTACCCAAAAATAAAGATCGAATAAATTTGGCATAGCTACATTAAAAAAAAGGTTGTGATTATAGCTTTTAGATTAAACTATTTATATTGTTTTCTTGATGATGGATCACTAAGTGTGATCTGAAATTCAAAAGAAAATATACATAGTTTAATCAAAAATTTATCATCACAACTTCAATAGGTTGTGGTAAACTCATACCAAATAATAAAGGTGCTCAAAAGCCTCATTCACACTACAAAACTGTAGTCAAGACAGAAAAAACTAAACTTAGAAATAGAAAGCCAACCAAGTCCTTTAATAAGGAAAACCCACCTGAAACGTGATATCTTTGGTTCAAAGAACTTGCACCAACAAGATTTAAAAACATGTTTCCAATTCTTCTCATCTATATTAAGATTCCCCTTGACATTGACTTGACTAAGTGCCTCTTGAGGATCAATTAACAACTTGTACAACTTAATGGCATTAATATTAAAGAATGTTAAGCCTTTAATCTAATGAAAATTCTCAATAACTTTTGTATTGAATTTTAAATCCACAAAAAATAAAAAATTATATAAAACTTTGGCTAGCACAATGTAAGTTCTTTTTTGAACTCGTAATGACATAGTGTGATTGTTAAATCATGGTATTGTGATTCTTGCTACCAAGGTTCAAACCCCTATTGGGGTATTATTGTTAAGTATTCATGTCAAGGATGAGTCCCTTATATATGGCCTCACTATTCACAGATTTGGTCAAAAGTGTTTACCCTTTAAAAAGATATAAGTTCTTTTTTGAGACTAAGGCATATAATATTTTCTCTAAAATAGTTCTAGTTTCTAATATTTCCTCTAGAGAAAACATCACCAAAATAAAAGATTATTTTATTATTGTATGTCTTAGTAGAACAACCTTGCAATAATGCAAGGGGCTTATTATTCCACTGCATATTTCACCATATAAATCTAAAATTGAGAAATGTATTCTCATACTTGTTAAAAGTATTATACTCCTTGATTAAATCTTTAACAATCTTTCAAGCCCTCCAAACATTGTTAAAAACATTATATCCAAAAGTTTCACTAAAAACTTACAAAACAAAATATCATGAGGGTGTAGGCCCCTCCTAAACAGAGGCTTGGTTTAAAGAACTTGAAGGCATAGGGTGTGACCCTTGTCACATAATAGATAGTTAAGGATCTTAGTGGTGACAAGCCTTAGAAAATCCTAATTAGGAACAATATTCAACTTATTGTTCCTAAAAGAACTAGTCCTTCTTTGGTAAATTGAACATGCCTTATAATGAAAATTATTCTCTACCTTCGTAGTAAAATTAGTGTTATTGCATCCTATCAATTTGTATAGACTCAATGATATTTACTTTCGCTATGTCCCTTGAGAGTCTACATTTGTTATTTATCTTAGTGTTGATGCCTAAAATTGCTAGGCAAACAGCCTTATGGGAAACTCAGTTAATGGGGGACCAATTGAGCTAAAATGAGTATCCTCCAGGTTTTTAATAAGTTGGCTCCTTTTGTATTTTGGGGGTTGGAATGGGAAAAGGAAGTAGATATATTAAAATAAGATCTAATCTAAGGCAATGCACCAAGAGTTAAGTATGGATATGGGAAACCTTCTTTTCAGATGAGATTTAAGGGTCCATTTAGCAATCTGCATGTCTAAAAATAACAAAAATCATAGATGAAAAACCTAAGAAGTATATCAAATTATATAACACACTTCCACACACATTTACTGAACAAGAAGAGTTCAATACATGATCTAAATCAACAAATTTATATTGAAATTATAGAAGTATTGTAGATAAACTACTAAGTACAAGAAACAACACAGTATAATGTCTTATCCATTAACTAAGAAATAGAGAGGCCGAACAATATGGCACAGTCTATGAGTCTTAATACAATAATCAAAAACAATACAAAAGGCTTACAGTCTTTTTTCACTTTTTCTGTGATTTTTGAACCCTTTTTCAAAGATTCAAAACAATATATATAGATCATTCCACCACCAGAGAGCTAATAACTGAAAAGATTCCTTAGGCACGGGAAATGATGTTTGTCGCAATGATTCTTAAGGCCGTTGCAACAAAAAATATCCTGATACATAGCACACAGTCATCTTTGAACAAGATGCACCTCTCTGCAAATGATGAATGTAGTCCCAGGGAAGAAGTAGCGAAACTCTCTAGACGACAGGTGTTACCCACCCACCGAGTTGGTTAGGACACGTGGTGAAGAGTCAAGGATTCACATTCGTTCATCCCTTCCTTTCGATCAAAATCCCTATGGAGAAGACATGTGGAGCAGTTTGTGCATAAGCTTTGAATGCAGGGCCCACCAAAAAGGTGCCCACGGAATGATGCAATATGGCAGGCAGGTGGAGCTCAGAAAAGAAACAAAGGAGAGAGCATAATCAAAGGCTCGTGCGGCTGACATGTGGCACCAGCAAATGAAGGCGCTTCAAAAGAGGCTTGGGAATATTCAAACATGTGAAGCGCAAGCCAGGACCATGCAAAAACAACACCAACCTGAAGGGAACTCTAAGGATTTTAATCCACAGATTTTGGTGACTATTAGGGGCATTTCATCTGTAGAATGGGAACCAAAAATTCTTGGTTCGAAGACGAGAGCCTTATCCATTGGGAAGAAGAGTCATAGCTTTGAGAATGTGATCTGCAGAGGCAGCCAGCCAGCCTCAGATGGGATCAATAAGGTGCACAAATTCTCTTGTGCCTCATGCAAATCGATAATTTATTTGAAAGGTAGTTCCATGGAGATCTTGGTCTCGGACTCAAGCTAAAAGAGAAGACGCGCTATCTTATGGGTCGTACCTTCAATGTCCATTGTTGTGGGGGGTTGGCTAAATGATTTGAAAGCCAATAAATCATGTTGCTTTTCCTCGATCTTTGTTGCAATGTGCTCCATCATGGCCACTGAATCATCGGGGAGAAAGGGGGAAGGTAAGCCCATTTGAGTCAATTTGGAGAATTGCATCCGCATGTTGTCCATAGTCCAACTCAATATTACCTAGCAATTGCTTTCCTGGAGGATGGTTTTATGACAATAGATGAATTCCCTCGCCCTTTTAGCAGTCGACCTTCGGTCATTGATCCCCGCCTTTGCCAAGTTTGTATTTGCCACAATGTATAATTTATCCAGCAACCTCTCAACCTCAGGCACCTTTTTGGTAATGAATTGTGGAACTTTCTTGATCGTTCTACACACCTCCTTGCTTAAATTTTTTGTGTCTGCCGTGAATTGGAGTGCTAGTTACATGGTCAAACAAAAAGACTTGACTTTCTCCCAGTATGAGGCATATGACTGTTGGGCCACCAAAAGGAGATCCGATTGAGGAGCAAGGGCTTGGGAAGGAGTTTTCAAAAGACCTATCTCTACCTCCTTAAACCCGGCGTCCTATGTTAGCTCTTCAATTTTATTGTTCGTTGCGAAGAGAAATTCCTGTAGAGTTCCCAGCTCGGTATCTTTTCTTTTCAATAACTCCTCAACCTGACCTCGTGTTGTGGATTCTTTTTCCAGAGAGAGCTTTACTTCTTGGATCTCCTTTACGAATTGAGCCTATCGGTCCTGGAACTCCTTGTCCTTTTATTGCATTTCCCTCTCCAATTGAGTCAATAGTCTTGGAGCTCCTGGCTTTTCTGTTGCAGTCTAGTAACCAGGTTGGAATCCTGGGACTAGATCTTTGCAAGTTCCGCCTGGAGTTTGGCAGTTTCCTCCTACGCTTGTTGAGACAAGCATGCAATTTCAGCATCCTTAGCCTTTTCCTTTTTCTGTAGGGTATCCACCCATTCCTTAATGTTCTTGAGCTCCTCTTCCTTCTTTTTCAATTAGCGACTATGCTTCAAAAAGTCGGTAGTCACCACCCACTGAGTCTCCTCCATTAGCTCGACTTTATCCTGTGGTCAGGTTGCATGTAGATTGATCCCCACAGCATGGATTGTATAATCCTTAGGTTGCATCTCCCCTTGCAATTTGATGTTGTTAGGAGTCATGGTTGCAAATTTCAATGACCCCTACACTTCATTAAAAAGGGTATGCACGCATGGCTCGACAAGCTTCGTTGCATCTTTTTCTTTTCTCTTCTAGGCCCTGATAACCTGTGCTACCTTAGTCATGTTGTTTTGCCCCATAAATTTTTTTGGTGACCTAATTAGTTCACTCAAGAAGGGCACACCAAGAGGAAGAGAAAAAGGGAATGAGATCATTGTGTTCTCCGATGATGTCTTCTTTGGCAGAGCGACGGTCAATGGGGAGAAAGGGGGAATATTATGCCAGGGTCTAGTTGGGGAAGCGGTGGAAGGACTCATAGGGAGTGGTGGTAGTAGTGGAGATGCAGAGGTTACCATCTGTTGAGAAAGCTAAGTCAAATTTCACATAGTGGTAGCAAAAGGGTTAGTAATGGAGAGTCCAGACTAGGCTCCAACAAAAGATGGAACAAACCGCGGGGGAGTAAAAGTTGTCTGTCTGATTTGGGAGAATTGAGAGAAACCTCCCATGGGCGTGAAAGCAGAAAAGGAAACGTTGACACTCAAATTAATGGGAGATGCAGAGGTTGCAGGGGAAACTAAAGACTATGAAGCAAGAAGAGAGGGAGAGAAAGATACCTAAGTTGTTGCGGGCTCTGATCCTTGGCTTGTTGCAAGTACTTGTGAGCTTTCTTCAGGAGTTGCATTGATGTGTGGCCTCTTCTTGGGTTGAGAATTTCCCACCTCTATGACCTTCTGAGATTGTTGGACTGCCCTGGGTCTCTTTGTAGCCCATGTATGTGGTAGTGATGTCTCAGAATGAGATGCAGTCACTTGTATGCTCAGTGGAGCTTTGTTGGGCTACCCCGCTACTTTTCCAGTTCTCTGCACTTGGGCCTTTTTTGCCTCTTTTCTTTTCATTATTGTAATTGCTTCCTCTGGTTCTACATCCTCATCTCTGCTTGCATCAGTATTTTTTGGATGTTGTGGTTGTGGTTCTGATATGTGGTTGTCATTTATGTTAACACTATTACAATTATTGTATTGAAGGTTGTATGTGTCAAGGATATTGAGAAAATTATTAAAGGAAGAGTTCCAGTTTCCCAGTGGAATAGTGAAGGTCATGAAAGTGTCTTGTTCTATACATTGAAGATCAGTTGTTGTGGACTAAAGGGTTTATTTTTGAGAGTGTCTAGTTCATCTACCAGAAGTTTCAGAGGTCTGCGTGAAGATTTGATCGTGCTATGAACAGTTGTGTTCTGACAGTATTTATGTGGGTTCTGTCAGTGTTCCTAATTGAAGTTTATGTGTTTTTGATATTTTTTGTTGTTGTGGATATTTCTTTGTTAGTTCTTGTTGTTTTTTGGATGCTTCTAGATCATTCTTAATTCTTGTTGTACATCTGCATTGATCGGTGTGCTCATGGTCGAAGATTTTTCTCGATATGTTCGAGTTTTCATGTTCTTGGCCGACATGATGGTTGTGGCGTGTTGTGGATCCTTGAAGATTTAATTTTGAATGTTTAGTGCGCTCGAGGATATTTTTTTGGGTTGCGTCATGAAATTAGCCGATGATGTTTGATCCACATTGAAATTTTGTTTGTAAATTTGGGTTGACATTGAAAATATGTTTTATATTTTGGTCGACAAGGTTGTTGATGTAATTCCATGTTGCGGATATATAAGAGTGATTATTTGAGAAAAGTTAGTGTGTGCATAAGAGTGAATGTATGCCAGAGAAAGTGTAGATGTGTGAATAGTGTCCTAATCATTTGATTGTAGAGAAGAGTGAGAAGAATTTTGAGCGAAGTGTGAAGAAGGTTTTTTGTGCTTAACTAGAACTGTAATCAGGCTTGTGAAGAAGCTATTTTCTCAGTTCATACCATGCGGATCTAATCAGTATTGTTGTGTATTGTTGGGTAGTGATCCCTCTTGTATTTGAGCAATGAGCTCTAGGCAGTGTGCTTGAATGCATGTGCATTCCCATTATTTTTCTTATACTTTTAACACGGTATAATATTGTGGACTAACATCCACCGTGGTTTTTCCCCTAACAGGGTTTCCACGTAAAAAAATCTTGGTGTTCTTTGTGCTTTTGATGTGTTGTTTGTTCATGTTTTATTGTTGATTCATCATATCTGAGATTAAGTTATGTTTGAAATTTTTTAAATATTTGTGACAACTGATTCACCCCCCTCTCAGTTGTTTGTCCTTGTTTTCCAACAATTGGTATCAGAGCAGGTTCCTCTGAAGAATTTTAAAAGCTTGAGGTGATCCAAGATGACATCATACAAGAAGGATAGTCCTAGATTCGATGGAACAAACTACTCATTGTTGAAAACTAGGATGGAGTTTCATTTAAGGTGTATTGGTGAACCCTTCTAGAAGATTACAAAGAACAGATATATTATTCCTCATAATGGTCCTTCCACTGCTGATGAGATTAAAGAGGCTGAGAATAATGTCAAGGCTATGGAAGCTTTGTTAATTGCTCTAATAGATTCAAAAATGACAAATGTGATAGGTCTAAAGACAACTCATGAGATGTGGACAAAGTTGGAAACTTTGTATGAAGGAGATGTACATGTGAAGATGGCTAAGCTACATATTTTGAAAGGAGTATGAAAATTTGAAGATGGGTGAAGATGAAAATATTTCTTCTTTTATGCAAAGAGTAAATGAAATAGTGATGGGTATTAGATGTTTCGGTGGTACCCTAGAAGAGGAATAAATTGTGGCTAAAGTGCTCAGATCATTGCCTCCCTCCTACAAAGAAAAGGCTCATGCTATTGAAGAAACCAGATCATTGATGAATGTGACAAGGGATACACTGATTGGTAAACTTGTTGCCTTTGAGTTGAGCGAATTTGGTGAATTTGTTCCCAAGACTGAACTGCATTTAAGGCTACTATATCTAGAAGAAACAAGAAAAGATATGATCCAGGAGAGAGTTCTAGAAAGACATTCAATATGAGGAAGAAATGAAACAACTTGAAGATGAAGAAAGAGAGGTAGAAGAGTTGGAAGCATTGATTGTGAAGAAAGAAGGTAGAGGACAAGGTAAGTATAAAGGAAAATTGCCTATCAAATGTTTTTCTTGCAGTAAAATAGGTCATTTTGCTTCAACGTGTCCTAAAAGAGTTCCTAGATCTAAGCCTTATAAATCTAGATTCCAAAAGAAATGTTACTATGCTGAAGAAGGTGTGACTGATGAAGAATATGATAAAGAAAATGCAAATGAAGATGATTGGGTTTTCATTGCTATCAAGGAAAATAGTCCAATGGCTAATGAATCTGCTAAAGTTCAGAAATCTCTTGCAGCCCGAATTGAAGAAAAGGATGAGTGAGTCATTGATAGCGGATGCTCACACCATATGACTGCTGACAAAAGAAAATTTGTAAATCTAGAGAAGTATGATGGTGGGATTGTGAGATTTGGAGATAACAATGCTTGTGTGATTCGTGGCAAAGGATCTATTTGTCTCAGTGATAAGCATAACACTAATGATGTTCTTTATGTTGAAGGCTTGAAGCACAACCTATTGAGTGTTGGATAGATGGTGGACAAGGGTTATGATCTTCAATTCAAAGATGGAAGATGCAGGATATATGGAAGTTCTAGAAATATAATTGCTTCCGGTAAACAGACAAAAGTTAATGTTTTTCACCTGAATGTTGCCAATGAAAGTTGTTTAATTGCTCAAGTAGATGAAAGTTGGTTATGGCATAGAAGGTTGTGTCATGTGAATTTTGATAACATTGTCAAAGTAAGTTCCACTCAAGCAGTAAAAGATCTACCTAAGCTAGTGAAGCCTACTAACACAATTTGCAAGGAGTGTCAGATGGGAAAACATACTAGAGTCCCTTTTCGGAGGAAATAGTATCATTTGAATGGATTACTAGAGTTGGTGCATACTGATCTATGTGGTCCTTCCAGAGTCAGTAGTCTCCATGGTGAAAGGTACTTTATGCTACTTATTGATGATTATTCTAGAATGATATGGGTTGCTTTCTTAAGAGAAAAATGTGAAGCATTAGAGAAGTTAAAAATTTTCAAGGCTATGGCAGAAAATGAAAAAGTTTTGAAAATAAAATGCTTAAGGTCAGATGGAGGTGGTGAGTTCAGCTCCAAGGAGTTTAATTCTTTCTATGAAGAGCGTGGAATCAGATGATAGTTATTTGCCCCCCAAACCCCTCAACAGAATGGAGTTACAAAGAGGAGGAATAGAACAATTTTGGATGCTGCTAGAACAATGATGATTGAAGGAAATGTGTCTCACATCTACTGGAGTGAAGTTGTAAGCACTACTATGTACACTTTGAATCGGGTAAATGTGAATGGTAATTCTGGTAAGACTCCTTTTGAACTATGCTTTGGTTATAAGCCTACTGTTAAATACTTCAAGATATTTGGAAGCAAGTGTTACATCAAGAGAGATGATGATATTGGAAAGTTTGATGCAAGAAGCAATGAAGGAATCTTTCTAGGTTACTCTACTAGAAGCAAGGCCTACCAGTGCTATAACAGAAGATTGAGAAAAATGGTTGAGAGTGCAAATGTCAGAGTTGATGAGGATTCTGCTAGATCATACAGATATTGTGGATATGATTTAGATGAATAGGAAGACAACACAAACAAAGGGAATAACACTTAGACACAAAATCAACTTCAAATTGTTCCATATGTTCCAATAAGACAACTTTAATTTGTTTTGGTAAATCAAGATAGTCAGGAAGTAGAGACAAGTGCAAGTGCAGAAGAAAGAACATAAGAATCAGAAGTTTGAGAGAATCCTAAAACTTTGAGGTATGTAAAGCTAAATCACTCTGAAAATCAAATTATAGGAGACAAGAACAAAAGTGTGCAAACTTGAAGAAAAATTGCAGAAGAGTATTGTCTCATTTCCAAGATTGAGCCTAAAGATGTCAATGAAGCTTGCAATGATGAAAACTGGATGGAAGCTATGAAGGAAGAACTGATGCATATTGAAAAGAATGATACATGGATACTTGTTCCTAGACCTAAAGATAAAAATGTGATTGGTACTAAATGGGTCTTTCGAAATAAGTTGAATGAACAAGGTGAAGTGGTCTAGAATAAAGCAAGACTGGTATGTAAAGGGTATTCACAAATGGAAGGTATTGATTTTGAAGAAATCTTTGCCCCTATTGCCAGAATTGAAGTTGTAAGGTTATTTCTTGCTTATGCTGCATATAAAAATTATAGTCTATCAAATGGATGTGAAGTCAGCTTTTTTGAATGGTGAGCTAGAAGAAGAAGTATACATTGAACAATCAGATGGATTTCAACTAACTGATAAGGAAAACATGGTTTGTTGATTGAAGAAAGCTCTATATGGACTCAAGCAAGCCCCCAGAGCCTGGTATGCTAGACTGGACAAATATTTACTGAAGCTTGGATTTAATAAAAGTACTGCTAACAGCAACTTGTATTTCAAATTGGATCCTGACAAAGAGTTAATTATTGAGGTCTTTGTTGATGACATTATTTTTGCAGGAGATGATAATCTATGTATGAGGTTTGTTGATGAAATGAAGAGCGAATTTGAGATTAGCATGATTTGAGAGATGAAGTTCTTTCTAGGATTGCAAGTTACTTAGTTAGACAAGGGAATCTTCATATCTCAGTCCAAATATGTGAGTGAGCTGCTGAAGAAGTTTGGCATGGATGACTCAAAACCTGTTGGTACTCCCATGGTAACCGGATGTAAGTTGACACAGAATGATGATTCTCCTAAGGCAAATCAAACAAGATACAGTTCAATGATTGGTGGATTTCTCTATTTAACTCAGACCAGACCAGACATTATGAATGTTGTATGTATGGTTGCTAGATTTTAGGCTTTTCCAAAAAAGTCTCATGTGACTGTTGTAAAGAGAATCTTCAAGTATCTGAAAGGAACAACTGATTTTGGGCTTTGGTATCCTAAGGATGATGATCTTACTTTGAATGCATATACTGATGCAGATTGGGCAGGAGATGTAGATACAAGAAGAGTACTAGTGGTGGTGCCTTCTTCCTAGGGAAGAAGCTGGTGTGTTGGTTGAGCAAAAATTAGAATTCCATTTCTCTATCTACTGTTGAGGCAGAGTATATTGTTGTTGCAAATAATTGTACAGAAGTAATGTGGATGAAACAGATGCTAAAAGATATCAAAGTAGTATATGATGAACCTATTTCCATATACTGTGACAACTCAAGTGTATTTAACATATCAAAGAATTTGGTGCTACACTCTAAAACCAAGCATATATCAATCAAGTTTCACTTCTTGAGTGAAAAATTGAGTGAGAAAGAAGTCAGACTGGAGTGTATACCTACCAAAGAACAGGTTGCAGACATTTTCACTAAGTCGTTGCCAAAGGATACTTTTGAGTATCTCAGAGGGATGCTAGGGGTGATTACCCCTCTTGATATGAACTAAAGATGCATTTACTTGCATCAATTTGTTTGCTTCATAGATATTTCCTAATCTATATTGATGTTTTTGTGGTTGCTACTCAAGGGGAGTAGTTAGATGTGCAAATATGTGGTTCAAAGCTTGTATGTGGGAAGATAATGCTTATCTTTTCCATTGATGTCAAAGGGGGAGAAGATTCATGTTAAAAAGTTTTGCTTACCTAGAGTGAAGAGTCTTGTGGGGAGAAGTTCATGCTAAAGAGGTTAAGGAAGAAGAATCAGAATCTAAGGGGGAGTAAGTGTTGATTGAGAGTTGGGTTGATGTTGTTTTTCACATCATGTGTTTCCATCAATGCCAAAGGGGGAGATTGTTGGATGTTGTGGTTGTGTTGCTGATATGTGGTTGTCATTGATGTCAACACTATTAGCATTATTGTATTAAAGTTTGTATATGTTGAGGATATTGAGAAAATTGTCAAAGGAAGAGTTCTAGGTTGCCAGCGGAACAGTGAAGGTCATGAAAGTGTCGTGTTCTATACGTTGAAGATCAATTGTTGTGGAATAAAGGGTTTATTGTTGAGAGTATCTAGTTCATCTACTAAAAGTTTCAGAGGTCCGCGTGAAGATTTGATCGTGCTATGAACAGTTGTGTTTTGACAGTATTTTTGTGGGTTTTGTCAATGTTCCTGATTGAAGTTTGTGTATTTGATAACTTTTGTTGTTGCGGATATTTCTATGTTAGTTATTTTTGTTTGTGGATGCTTCTAAATCATTCTCTATTCTTGTTGTACGTCTACGTTGATCAGTGTGCTCATGGTCGAATAATTTTCTTGGTATGTTTGGGTTTTCATGTTCTTGGCTGACATGATGGTTGTGGCATGTTGCGGATCCTTGAAGATTTAATTTTGAATTTTTGGTGTGCTCAAGGATTTTTTTTGGGTTGCATCATGATATTAGTCGATAGTTTTTGATCCACATTGAAAATTTGTTTGTAAATTTGGGCCGACATTGAAAATATGTTTTATATTTTGGCCAACAAGGTTGTTGATGTAATTCCAAGTTGTGGATATATAAGAGCGATTGTTTGAGCAAAGTTAGTGTGTGCATAAGAGTGAATGTATGCCAGAGAAAGTGCAGATGTGCGAATAGTGTCCTAATCATTTGATTACAGAGCAGAGTGAGAAGAAGTTTGAGCGAAGTGTGAAAAAGGTTTTATGTGCTTAACTAGAACTGTAATTAGGCTTATGAAGAAGCTATTTTCTTAGTTCATACCTTGTGGATCTAATCTATATTGTTGTGTATTATTGGGAAGTGATCCCTCTTGTATTTGAGCAGTGAGCTCTAGACAGTGTGCCTGAATGCATGTGCATTCCCATTGTTTTTCTTATACTTTTAATAGGGTATAATATTGTGGACTAACATCCACCATGGTTTTTCCCCTAATCGGGTTTCCACGTAAAAAATATTGGTGTTCTTTGTGCTTTTGATGTGTTGTTTGTTCATGGTTTACTATTCATTCATCAAATCTGAGATTAAGTTAAGTTTGAAAAAGTTTAAATATTCTATGACAACTGATTCACCCCCCTCTCAGATGTTTGTCCTTGGTTTTCCAACAGTATCATCATGTTCTTTGTTCTAAAGATCATCAAATCTATCATCCATGTCGGTTTCCTTGAATAGGGCATCAAGGCATTTGGTCTCTTGATGATAAATCTAGAATTGTGTAGTTTTATCATTACTCCACAGGTAGTGCTTGGCCAATTGATTATAAAGGGTGGCCCCAATTTTACACTTGTCACTGGGCTTGGCCAAAGAAAAATAGAAATATATCCAAGGTGGCCTCTTATCATTAGTAGGAAGATAGGCCAGGTCTACAAATGAATCTAGATCCCCTAATTGTGGATTCTGCTAAGTTTCCCAGTAGGGTTGGGAGCTATGATTTACCTTAATTTTCACCTCTTCCAAATCATTATTAGGATTATACTCCCATTTGTCACAAATTAATACTAGCCCTAGATGAGCAAGCTTCATAGTTAGCTTCATCAAAACTCTTAGAACTACTTGAGCTCTCCTCAGTTTCAGGTACATTTTGAATTTTCAATTCCTCTTTTTCTGGTGTCGGAGGAATTTCAACTACATCCTTTTTGTTTTCTAATTTTGTCTTTGACTACATATCCAAGGTAGAAGGCTTCAGCTCATGAAAGATAACACTGCTGCTATATAGAACCTTCTCTGTATCAGGATTCCAAAGCTTGTATCCTTTTATGCTAGCATTATAGCCAATAAAAATACATTTAACAGCCTTGTTCTCCAATTTAGATCTTTTCTCATTCAGCACATATGCATATGCCTCACAGCCAAAAACACGAATGTGTCTCAGAGAGGGCTTCTTACCAAACCATGCTTCCAAAGGTGTTTTCTCAATAAGAGCAGAATTAGGAGAATGGTTTAACAAGTAACATGTTGTAGCAACTGCCTCAGCCTAGAACTTCTCCTTCAAGCTAGCACTACTCAGCATACTTCGTGCTCTTTCCATCACTGTCCTATTGAACCTTTTTGCAACTCCATTTTGCTGCAGAGTATAAGGTGTAGTTTTATGTCTTTTAATCCCATGATCTTTACAATACCTCTCAAACTCATCAAAACAAAATCACTGCCATGTTCAGTCCTTAAACATTTTATTTTTCTTCCAGTCTGATTTTCTACAAGGTTCTTAAATTCCTTAAACCGACTGAACACTTCCGATTTACTTTTAAAAAAATAAACAAATGTTCTTCTCGAATAATCATCAAAGAATGATACATAGTACTTTGACTTAGACAAAGAATGAACATTCACTGGACCAAAAACATCATAATGTATATAATCAAGCAAACCAAAAGATTTGTGAGGACTGGAATAAAATGAAACACGGTATTGTTTACCATATATACAATGTTCACAAAACTCGAATTCAAGGTTACAATCTTCAAGCCCCTCAACCAGGTTTTTATTCTTCAAGGTTTTTAAACCTTTCTCTCCAATGTGGCCTAGCCTATGATGCCAGAGCATAGTCTTTTCTGCTGGAAGTTTAACTTCCATAGAGTTTACACTACCAAGAACTTTTTCCTCTTTTTCCCCATGAGTAGCTTTTTGTGACTTGGCAGAGACACTATTGCATTACACAACATGTGCATCAAGCTTATACAAGGTACTAATACGAGCACCTCTTGCTAGCACCATAGAGCCTCTAGTCATCTTACAGCCATTTCCAAAGAACATGACTTGCACTCCAATATCATTTAGCATACTAACAGAAAGTAGATTTCGAGCCAAACCTGGTATATGCATTACATCATTGATTCCCTTCACTCTTCCATCAGGGAATTGAATTCTGACTCTTCCACGGCCAACTATTTCCAAAGATGAATCACTTGCCAAATACACCTTTCCACCACTGTATTTTTCATACTTTGTGAACCAGTCTCTATGAGATGTCATGTGGAAAGATGCTCCATAATCAATTAGCCAGACATTATCTGATGCCTGCATGGCCAAGGCTACAATGATGGCATCTGCATCACTCTTAGAAGAATCATTGTCGGAAGAATACTTCTTCTTCTTCTTTTTCTCCTCTTTACAATCCTTTTGGACATGACGAGGTTTCCCACAATTCGAGCACTTCACCTATGACTTCTTTCCAAGAGACTTTGATCTCCCCTTTGATTTGGATTTGGACTTCTTGTCTTTCTTCTTGCCTTTTTCTTTCGATCTGCCTCTAACATCAAGAGCCTCCTTCACCATCTCAGAAGATTTCCTTCTCATCTCTTCTAATAACAAAGAAGCAACATCTTCCATCTTAAAAATGGATGTCGTACTCCCAATAGCCATCACTAGGTGATCCCAAGAATCTGGCAAAGAACATAATAACAACATACAGTGATCTTCTTCATCACTCTTCACACCCACAGATGTTAACTGTGCAATCAACATGTTGAATGCGTTCAAATGATCAGCAACAGACCCTCCTTCCTGCATTCTCAAAGAGTACAGTTTCTTCCTCAAGAACAATTTATTCACCAAGGACTTGCCCTGATAAATAGTTGCCAGTCTTTTCTTCATGAACATTCAAAAGAAGAGAGTTTGCTAAATAGAGCCTTATCAACCCCTTTGATTTTCTATCTGCAAGGTCCCAATCTTCTTGCTTCATGCATGTAGGCTTTCTTTCCAGACACAGCAATCCAAAGATCATGATCAACCAATAGATCTTCCATTTTAAGTTTCCACAACTCAAAATTGCTGCCATTGAATTTCTCAATTTCAATCTTTCCTGACATGCTTGCCATCTTAACTTGTAATTTGAATTACCAAACTTCTACAAGACTTCTACTAAACAAAAATTGACACAAAAAACCCAACGTACCCACAAGGATAACACAACTAGCCAGGCTCTGATACCACTTGTAAGGAAAGCTATGGTGCGGAAACAACTCTCCTAATGTCAAAACCTTAGGGAAGAATGCAGAGATACTTTTAAATTTTCAATTATAGTCCAATTAAGATACACTTGAAAGAAATAGCAGAAACAGAGAAATGAACATACACAGATGAACACCAGATTTATGTGGGAAAACCTTTACGGGAGAAAAACCCACCACACCAAGAAAAGCCCCTTTGTATTATAGTAATGGAAATTACATACAAAGATCAGACTTATCTTTCTGATGTCAATTTACAGCAACATAAATCCTTGATCAACCTTGTACAGAACATTCAAGATACAATTCTCTCAAAATCAAATTCTTACTGATCACACATCGAATCGTTCATCTCACTGATCATCCACTATCAATCGAATCGAACATCATCTGTAATTGCAGAGTATATCCATGTCACTCCTGTCTGTCGAACTTCCTCATAGAATGGCCACAACAGTCTAACTTCCAATTGTTCCCATTCGGCTTCTCTGATTGGTCGAAGACACACCACGTAGGATAGTCTTCCAATCGGTCAAAGCATTCAACCTGTGTTCGCATGTCAATAAGACACTAACCATGTCTCCCTGATGCCACAAGACCTGATTGTAGTTATCGCCAAGAGTCCTCACCATCGGCAAGACATTATTCCAAGTTCACAAACTGTCGCTTGGACTTCCCCTTGTTGCCAAGACATCATACCAATATCCATCACATGTATCACTATTTGGCAAGACTATCGCTATTCGGTGAGAGGTCATACCGATGTTCAAAAGGTCACATAGACATCAATATTCCCATCGGCGAGACTATCTCTATTCACCAAGAGATCATACTGAAGCCTTCATGCTACACCAAAATGTCCTACTATCGACGAGACTTACCGCTTTCACCAAGATGTCACACCAATGTTCATGCCCATCGGCGAGAGAACCAACTGTCGGCAAGAGTTCTTACCGAAAGCCTCCAAGTTACCCCGAGACCACCTTTCACCATGAGTCATATTGACAACAGCCAAAGCATCAGCGAGACAAACACCCATCGGCCAGAGCTCTTATCGAGTGTTCAAATCTGTCCCCGATGACTCCGAGTGAAAAGATGTCGGCGAGACATCATCCGTCGCCAAGAGTTCTTACCAAGTCTTCATGCCTCTCCCCAAAACTGCTTGTCACCCAAAGTCTCCCCGACATCCGATAAGAATGGCATGTCGACTAGACCAACCCACTCGGCAGAGGGTTACACCAAAAACAATGAGTCACAACGATAGCTCTAGTCGGCAAGACATCAACAAGGTCTCGACGACCTTAACATTTCACAAGGTTGCACAACTACTAGTCGGCCAGACAGAAAGTATGTCACACCGACTTTGCTCTTTCAGATGTTTCAGCCTGTGAGATTGAGGCACAATATTCCAACAATTTCACAGTAAACTGTGCACTCAAAGCTCTTCACAATGTTACTTCTTTGCATGTAACTTTAGTCTTTCCTTATTCAAGAGTTGGAAACAATAGTTGTTTCAAGCAATAAATTTGGCACGTGCCACTGGCTCTTTTGTGCATGCAAAATGAATTCCCACTCCTTTTGAAAAGACAACATTTCATAATGACAATTAGTCATCATGACCTACGATACCATCCCTTCAGAAACTGAGCCACAAATTGAAGGCGTATGAGACTACTCGCATGATTTTCAATTAATAAATTTAGAAGAATTATTAAGCAAGATGACGCAATAATTAAACAAAAATATTTGAGTTCATCCTTGGAGACTGAAAAAGTATCCATAGTGTGGCACCTAGCACTTGACCATGAGGGCTATCACTTGTGACTGCCACTAGTTTTAGCTGATTAATTACCTCTTCTTAATTTGCACGCAGTAATTCATACACAACAAATGCAACCTGGTGGGATTTTCGAGTTTTGCACCCAGGGGAATTTTTGAGTTTGCTCTTTGATCAACATCATGCTTATCGCACACATTGTACTTTGGCCATGTCTATAAATAGACTTAAGGATGATATCAAAATTTACACTTGGTAATTGGGCTTTTTGGGTAAGGGCTATGGATACTCCCATTAGGCTAACTAGCAATAAGTCACAGGTAGCTTTTCTAGGGGACATTTCCAGTAGGTGTCTAAAGCACATGACAAAGAATAAACATTATTTGGCCATAATTGCAATGAAGTGGGTATTGGGGAAGGAATGCATAGAGTATGAGGACAAGTATAGGTTAAACACTAATATTTGTTCTCATTGTGTTGCCTCTTTGCTTGAATTTCAGATACCCAAACAAATGATACTATGGCTCACCGTGGAAATCTTCCCAAAACGATACCTCAGAGGCCTTGGTGAAATTGTGATGAATGCAGTATATGGCCTTGGAATTCCAATGGCAAGTGATCTCCACTGGCATATTGAATAGGATGCAGTGGTGCCCTAGGTACCATTTCTTAGCAGATTTCACATTATGACTATTGGAGAACACCACCAAATGGTTTCGCATGCCTGCCACTTCTTACTGAGATGTTACAACGTAGTGCTTTTCTACGATGTGGAGTGGTATACCGAATTCAGAAACCTAGTTTTTCCTCCACTTGCTATTGTTGTTGTTGATGCTCTTGTTGCCTTTGTTGTTGTTGATGTGGTTGTTCCTGATGTTGTTCCTATTGCCCCTGTTGTTGCTCCTGATGGTGATGCTACCCCAGTTGAAGAATGAACTCTTTTCTCCTTTTGTATATATGTCTCGGAAAGCTTTTAATACATATACTCAAAAAATTGTTTAATATATATATATACTTGAAAAGTATGGCCTGAGAGCCATTTTGAATTGTATATCCAAAGTATATATTACCATATAATGAAGCTAATTAAACAATTTTAGGTTAATTCCATTGATAGGAATTCCCAATGCTTCCTTTTCCATATTTTCTAATTCAAATGCATTATGTTGCTTGCATTGAATAATTCAAAAAGGTTATTCCCATGGACTATCAAATTTTCTATGTTGGCTAGGCTTTGCGACTATCTCATTGAATTTTAGCATTAAGTCTCTACATTTAAGACCCTGGTTAGAGGTTTTCTTATCGAACCACCTCTTAACCACTTGCTGACGGTTACACATGGCTATCAGGGTTTTTTCCCTTTTCTCTTGTACCTCCAACAACTCAGCCAACCATACCTCCATGGCTTTGTTTTGTTCCACCTTCAAAGACTTGAGCAACTGCAGTGCGGGAATTTCCATAGAGACAAGCAATAGCGCTTCCTTTCCGTATACCATCTCGTATGACAAAGTCTTTAAGACTTGGTTGGGGGTTATTCGGTCTACCCAGAGCGTTTCTTTGAGGTTTTGATGCCACTCTCTTTGATGCTCCGACCTGATTCTTTTAATGAGTCAAACTAATTTTTTATAGTCAACTCAGCCAGACCATTTCCTTGTGGGTAGTAGTTTGGAGATGTCTTTAAAAATATGCCATGCTTAAGTGCGAATTGGCATACCTTCGGATGTAGGAAGGCCTTCGCATTGTCAGAGATGATGGTCTTTGGTGGGTCGAACCTTGTTACCAGTTCCTCAAGGAAATTCACAATCTTCGCCTTCGTTGTGTTCTTCAGGGGCATGGCTTCAGTCCATTTGGTAAAGTAATCTGTGGCCATGAGAATCCATTTATGTCCAGCATTGGAGGTGGGATTAATCATCCTGATGAAATCCAGTCCCCACTGTGCAAAGGGTTCCTCAGAAACTATCGGATTCAGAGGCATTGTTGAGTTCTTCCTCCTTCCTGTGAAAAATTGGCATTCTTTGCAAGATTTAACTAGAGAGTGTGAGTCATTGAAAAGTGTAGGCCAAAAATACCCAGCACACATAATTTTGATGGCGGTGGTCTTTGCAGATAAATGTCCGCCCGCAGGACTATTGTGAAATATTTCTAGAATTTTCTTTGCTTGCTCTTGGGTGACACACCGCAAAAGAACACCATTAAAGCTCCTTTTGAAAAGGACCCCTTTCAATGAGCACATATCCACTATTTTGTAATCTATAGAATCTTTTCTTCTGAGATGGGAGGCCCACCAGATATTTCCCAGTTTGCATGAATCTTATTTTGTCTCTTAACCAGCAGCCTTCGGACTCGGATTCATTAAGTACAACTAGCTTAGGTTGTTCCTCCTCAGCTGCCACTTCTTCATCTTGTGCCAGATATTCGCACAATCCTCTTCCCCACACGATCTTTGTGGCCCTAACCTCAATGTCATATTCAAGGATCTTAGTAATCCAGTTGGCCCTTTTTTTAGTTATTTCACCTTCCATAATGTACTCGCACACACTGGAATGTGCTACATATACAACCACCTTGTTGCAAGATATAAGATGTTGGAACTTCTTGAGCCGCTTACCAATGGTGAACGCTTTCCTTTCAATGAAGTTATAGTTCCTCTCATAATCCTTTAAGTTTCGGGAGTGGAATGCTATCGAATGTTCTCCCTTTCCTTCATCATCCTTCTGTGTTAAAATAGTAGCGATGATAGATTTTCTACTGAACACATACATTATGAAGTCCTTTGATAGGTCTGGATTTACCAAAATAGGAGCTGAAGAAATAGCCTCCTTAACCCTTTCAAAGGCTTCTTTGGCCTCTTTTGTCCATTTGAACAACTGATCCTTCTTGAGCATCAGGGTGATAGGTCTACTTAAACCTACAAAATCATAAATGAATTTGCTTATGAAATTTACATTTCCCAGGAAGGACTAAACTCCCTTTTTGTTGACTAGTAGGGGAAGTTCTTTGATTTCCTTCACCTACTCTGGATTGATTTCAATTCCATCTTTAAACACTACATGCCCCAATAATTTTCCTTGTGATACTCCAAAAACACATTTTTTTGGGTTCAAGGATATCCCAAACTCCTGGAAATTTTTAAAAACCATTTCAAGATGATCAAAATGATCATCTTTTGACTTAGAGAATACCATTAGATCATCCAAATAGACCAAAATGATCTTATTGATCAATTCTCTAAAGGAAAAATCCATTGCTTGTTGGAAGGTAGCTCCCACATTTGAGAGGCCAAAGGGCATTTTTGCATAGGAAAATGTTCCCCACTTGGTAGTGAACGTTGTTTTGTGTCAATCCTCCTCTTTGACCCGAATCTGGTTGTAACCGGAGAAACCATCCAACAGAGAAAACATTTATGAGCCAGCCACTGTTTGTAAGATTGACTCCATGGAAGGCAAGGGGTAGTGGTCCTTTAAGGATGCTCTATTTAGATCCCAAAAATCAACACATAGGCAGATGTCTCCATTCTTCTTTCGAACAGGGACCAAGTTGGACACCCATGTGTTGTGCTTGATTGAGAAGACGATCTGAGAGTGAATTATATTTGTCAACTCTTGTGCCATTAATGCCTCAATCTTTGGATTCACTAGCCTCTGCTTCTAGCAGACGGGTTTTTCTCCTTCCATCAGTTCTATAGTATGATGGATGACTTTGGGATCATATCCCTTAAGGTCATCATATGACCAGGCCACTACTCCTTTGTATTTCTCGCAAAAATGGATGAGCCTTTCTTTATCATGTTGCGGGACATCTTTCCCAACTTTAAGTTTCATTTCATCTCCGACCAGAAGATCTGCATAGTTGCCCTTTTCGGCTACAAACTTCCTCTTGTCAATCCTTGCATCATCACAATCGAATAGATTTTTGAGAGTGACCAATCCTTTTGGAAGCTTGTTGGACCTCGGCTGGATAATTTACCCTTCATAAGCTTATGCAATTTTTGGTTGGAGCTGATCAACAAATTCTCCTAAATGTTGAATGAATGAGGTGATGTGTTCATCACTTTCGAACACTTGCCAGCTCTGGTTATTATTTGGGATTGTAGGTCAGACAATCACTCGCACAGAGTGTACATTATTAATTAGGTCATAAATAGGGTCAAATTAAGATCCTATTGCCACCATGCAATTTGTAGCTACATTCTGCTCTCTAGGGACCATTTGGATATTGAAGGCTTCAAAGCTTTCAATCAGGTCCCAGAATCTATGTCTATAAGATCTCATGTGGACATTCTTTGCTACAAAGACTCCTTTAGACTCGATTGACTATTAGCTCAGAATCTATAAACACCATTATTTGTTTAATGCCCATCCGCTCCGCAAGACTTAGACCTTGTACAAGGCCCTCATATTCAGCTTCGTTGTTCAAACAGGCAAACTGAAAGTGAAAAGATCTGAGTTTATTTTCATTGGATGGGGATATCAAACATATCCTGGCTCCTACACCAACTTTGCATCTTGCTCCATCAAAATGCAGTGTCCATAGCTCTGAGGCTTGAACACCCTTAGATTCCTTCATGACCTTCAGAATCACTTGATCTTCATCATAGATGACATAAGTTCCCAATTTGGTGGCGTGATAATTGTCAAAAGGATCATTTTCTATAAATTCACTCAAGAGGACCTCTTCTTGATCAGTTTGGTCTCCGGTCACCTTCTCATCCTCAAGTAACTCAGTACAATACATTTCATTTTTGGTGATAGAGGTGTGAGTATCCTTAAAGTTGATCATGGCTTCATCTGCTACATGTTCTGAATGCAAAGGTTCAGATACTATCTTCATTTTATCTTCATGCTTGGTCCTAAGAATCAAGTGTCACCAATCTAAGGAAAGATATCTACCTATCTTGGAAGTGAACTCCCAAGATAAGCAAAGACCGAACATGGGAGGAATGTCAATCATCACGGTATCTTGTAGAACAGTGATACTAGGTAGGAGAACATAGTCAAGGGGAGGTTCTTGATGATACCTATAGTTTCAACCTTATTCCCATCAAGCTACATAACCCCTCTATTTAAAGGTTCATAGCTAAGTCCTAAGCCTTCAGCTATTTGCTTGGGCATAACTATGGTGCTGGCACCAAAGCCAATCATAGAATTGTGCAACAATTTCTTACCCACTATGAGGGTCAAGAAGAAGAGTTTTAGTTTAGGCTTACCTTTACTTTCGGTAGATGCTTCCTCTCCATTGTTTGTGATGACCTTGGCCTGAGGTGATGGATCAACATCCTTTCCTTTGGATGGTTGCTTTGTTGACTTCATATTTGCATCCTCCAGTGGGCTAAAATAATGACTTCTACTTTGGAATAGCTAAGATATCCCACAGAGATACACTAGCAAAGGATTTCATCAATTGTTCCACCACATTAAATGGCAACGGATTCAAATACTTCTATTCCTTAGACCTTGTTATAACAATCTCCTTGTGTGGCTAAGATTAATGTGCAATTGTGGAGGTACTAGGAGCTTGGTCGGGGACACTTTTAGGTTGTTGAGTGATTGGTTCGCCCATGAATCTCCTCTTCGAGCGAGCGTTATAATCTGATTACACTTGTGGAGCTTTTGATGTGGACGCATCATTTGCAAACACCACCTCTTCTTCTTCCATCCACGAGAAGAGCGCGTGGTAGGGAGCTATATTTGTTTCTTGCTCCAGGGACGTTCCTTGCATTTGCACAGTGAACACCACGTTTTCCATTTGTGGAGAGGCATATACATAACCTCATGAATCTAATGCCACGTCTTGACTCCGTTGTTCCACTACTCTTTGTTGTAAATTGCCACACAGACAATTTTGGGGCATATGTGCTTCGTTGCAGGGGAAGCACCAAGGATTGATGTCATAGGTGAGATTATTTTTCCCCACCACCAGTTCTCTATTCGAACTTTGGTGAACATTTTACAATGGAGTAGGCACTAACACTATCTGATTATTTTTCTGATCCTATGGATTCATGCGCACACCTCCTTGGAACTGATTTTGTTGGCAGGAAGATCTTCCACCTTGAGAATTTTGGTAAGCTAGCTTCAGAGGCATGGACTAGTTTCACTTAATGCTATTTATTTCATTTGAGATGTTTTGCAACAACTCCTTGGCATCGCTCATCTCATCCTTTGAGGAATTTGATGTAGAAGTGATGTAATGTGGTGCGCTCGAATATGCATACATAGATTGGGGAGGAGCAAATGCACTGGTAGAAGCTATCTCCTGGGTGGGAATTGACAACTCTGCAAATATAGGCATAGCAGGCTGAGGTGCTAACTTTTCGGCATCGATCAAGTTATTCTCCGCCTTGACCACAATGTTATATGCATCCAAAAAGGTGTTCCCACCAAGGGACTGGATCATCACCAAAATGTTGGCGTTGAGAGACTTTAGATAGAACATGAATGCCAAATTAGCAGGCGGACGGATAGTAGGTTGGATCCTTTGCCAAGTTGTGTGAAATCGTGCATTGAATTCGGTCATGGCCTCCTGAGGAGCCGTCTTTATGGTCACCAGCTGCAGAAATAGTGAAGACCAATCTCCATTGTTTGAAAACTACTCATAAAAAGGATCTTTGAGCTTATCCCAGGTATCGATAGTATTGGCTCCCAAAGTGTGGTACCAATCTAGTGCCTTTCCTTTGAAAGAGGCTACAAGCAATCTCAATGCTACATTTTGATCTGTTACACCATGCACCAAACACATGTCTGCTACAGCTTGCAGATGTTCAAATGGTGTTTTTGAGCCTTCCCCGATGAACTTTGGTATAGCTTTTAAAGTAGAGGTTGGGATAGGAGCCCAAACAGCTAGTGCTATTGGTGCTATGAGAGGAATTTCGGCATCCCATGCTACATAATTTATGTTAGCAATCTGCAACATGGTTGGTGGAGGGGTTAGGACATTTACTGGACACGTTCTTGTTTGTACTGTTACCAGCGGTGGCACTAGCAGGTCAAGGTTGTTCATTGTCTAGGATCTAGTAACAAGTCTATGGCTCATACTCCCACTTTAAATTTAGATACATTCAAGCAAGTTCCACCAGGTGTGCTAGAAAAATAACTATTGATGCCTAAAATTGCTAGGAAAACAACCTTATGGGAAACTCAGTTAATGGGGGACCAATTGCGCTAAACTGAGTAACCCCGAGTTTTTTAAGAAGTAGGCTCCTTCAGTATTTGGGGGGTTGGAATGGGAAAAGGAAGCAGATACATTAAAATAAGATTTAATCTAAGGCGATGTGCCAAGAGTTAAGTATAGGCATGGTAAACCTTCTTTTCAGATGAGATTTAAGGGCTCGTTCAGCAATTTTTATGTCCAAAAATAATATAAAGCATAGATGAAAAACCTAAGAAATCTATCAAATGACATAACACAACTTCCATACACATTTATTGAACAAGAAGAGTTCAAGACATGATCTAAATCAACAAATTCATATTAAAATTATAGAAGCCTTGCAAATAAACTACTAAGTACAAGAAACAACATAGTATAATGTCTTATCCATTAACTAAGAAACAGAGAGGCTGAACAATATGGCATAGTTTATGAGTCTTAATACAATAATAAAAAACAATACAAAAGGCCTACAGTCTTTTTTCACTTTTTATGTGATTTCCGAACCCTTTTTCAAAGAGTCGAAGCAATATATATAGATCATTCCATCGTTAGAGAGCTAATAACTAAAAAGATTCCACAAGCATGGGCAATGATGTCTGTCACAATGATTCCTAAGGTCATTGCAACCAAAAGATCCTAATACATAGCACACAGTCATCTTTGAACAAGATGTGCCTCTCTGCAAATGATGAATGTGGTCCCAGGGAAGAAGAAGCGAAACTCTCTAGACGACATGTGTTACACACCCACCAGTTGGTTAGGACACGTGGTGAAGAGGCGGGGCTTCACATTCGTTCATCCCTTCCTTTTGATCAAAATCCCCATGGAGAAGACATGTGGAGCAATCTGCACATAAACTTTGAATGTGGGGCCCACCAAAAAGGTGCCCATGGAATGATGTAGCATGGCACACAGGCGGAGCTCGGAAGAGAAACAAAGGAGAGAGGATCATCAATGGCGCGCGCGACTGACATGTGGCACCAGCAGATGAAGGCACTTCAAAAGAGGCTCAGGAATATTCAAACATGTGAAGCGCGGGTCGAGACCATGCAAAAACAACACCAACCCGAAGGGAGCTCTAAGGATTTTAATCCACAACTATGTCCCTTGAGAGTCTACATTTATTATCCATCTTTAGGGAGTTATGCATGTTTTGGGTTTCTAGACTACATATAAAGTATGAAACTATACATAGATTTACATGTAGGGGTATAAATTAATTCTACATCTTTAGTTGATTAATATGCTAATAAGAGATCTTTGTTTAGCAGCAACAATAAGTGAATATATGGCGGAGCGGCAGCAGCGTTGAGGGTTTCACAGGCACCCGGTTCTGGCTTACAGCGCAGGGAACCAGGCACGGTGGCCGTTCAACAGGAGGAGGAAATAGAATCTTCAGAATTCCAGCTGGGTTGGAAAAAACCAGGCTTGGCAGGCTCCGGTGAACTCGGACTTTAGGGTTGGGTATCGTTTTAACGATGGTCGGAATCAGGGGTTTCAACCTAAACAAGGAGAGAGGTTTAGATCATGGAATCTAACGGAAAAGGTGGACTTCAGACGAGTGGAAAGAAAATTTTGGAGACCGAAGGCCAAACCAGACAGAGTGGGTTCGAGTCAGGTATCTCCTAAAATTTTTGTCACGACTTTATCTTCTCTACTCTTAGATAATATTGAATGGAGTGATACGGTCAGGTTTCTTAAAGCAAAAGCCTTTTTTATGAAATGGGGGGGGAAATGGCCGGCGTATGCAAAAATAAGGGCTTGGTGCGACCAAACCTGGGGGAAAGAATGTGAACTGAAAACCTTGGAGAATGGCTTTTACTTAGTGATTTGTAAGTCTGCGCAAGACAAAGACTGGATCATAGAAAGTGGCCCTTTTGAAATGGATGGTTTAGGGTTTCTTATTAAAGACTGGACTCCGAACTTTAACCCTAATGAGACTTTCCTTACGGAAATCTCGGTATGGATAAAATTGAAAAACCTCCCTCATGAATACTGGGACCTGGAGACATTGAGAAGGATAGGAAACAGGTTAGGTAGTTTTGTAAAATATGAGGAGTCAGTGGATAGATCTGACTTTAGTATCTATCCTAAGATTTGTGTTATGAGACAAGGGATCCATACTTTGCCAGAAACTATTGAGCTTCACACAGGAGAAGGTATTTGGCGTCAGAAGTTAGAAGTGATGGAAAACCCTTTTGAATGTTTGATCTGTGTTGGAAAATCTGTCTCCACCAATGGTAACATTTTAAAAGTTAAAGGAAAAGATCTTGTTCAAAATTCCTTGTCGGAGGAAATTATTAAGCTTTCAGAGGTTAGGGTTTTGGAAAATGATGACTTTCTGCAAGGGTTATGGGGTGTTGAATGGAACTGTAATGTTTCAAAAGCTACCGAAAGCCAGAGTTTTTTGAAAAATGAAGTTGATGCCATTTTCTCGGAAGCCAATATTGAGTTTTCATTGGGCTCTTATGGAAACTCTCAATCGGAGGGTAGCTCTTCAAGGCCAGATTTGGGACACGCGGAAGGTTCTTCTATGGATGTGGCTTTGGGGATGGAGGTTGGTTTAGAGGAAATCAGAAGCGAAAATGGTTTTCTGCCAAGGTCTGAGGCAACTTTTCTTGACAATGATTCACCCGTTCTAGGGCATGTTGATTTTAAGGCTGGTGGTTCGAATGCAACGATGTGAACCAACAGTTGTTCAGAGTTTAGGCAGGAGGAGGAATTTCCTTTGGAAATAAGGAAGGACCAATATATTGGGGTGCACCAAGCAGAGGATTTAGTCTTGGCAAATCATATCCAGGTGGACTCTGAAGTATTTGCTGGTGATGTTTCGTTGTTGAAGGATCATTGCAATGAGGTGGATGAGAAAGATTTCAAGGATATCCCAATCTCCCCGATAAGAAACCTAGAGAAAGCCTTTGAAGGAGTCCGTGATAGTGGTGGAAATTTGGAAGATTCATCGTCGGCATCCGATTCAGAGGAGGAAGGAGGTGACGAGGATTTGCTGGGTCTGCAGGATTCAATTGACATAGTTGAGAAAAGAACCATTGTACAATCTGTAGCACTCAATAATAAGGTGAAAGTTGGGGAAAAGAGGAGAGGTCCAAAAACCAACAAAATGCGCTTGGAATTGGCAGGTAATGCTGTGGGTCAAAGCAAATTAAGGTCGGGGAAAGGCTATGCCTTCCCCCGACAACCATGAAAATGTTATCTTGGAATGTCAGGGGCTGCAATGCCCCTGACAAGATCCGTTTGATCAAAAGGTGTCTTGATCAAACGAGGCTGGCTTTGCTGTTGTTACAAGAAACAAAGGTTAAAAATTCAGATGTTCCTCTTTTCTCAAGATGGTTTGTTCATTGGAATTGTGCCCTTGTTGGGGCGGTTGGTGCATTGGGTGGCCTGGGCGTAATTTGGAATAGTGAAGTAATTGATGTTCAGGTTGTGAGCCAGGACTTAAATTGGCAATGGCTCAAGGTGGTATCCAGGCAATTAAGTAACTCCTTCTTTATTCTCAACATTTATGGTCCTTCTAGTGCTGCTCAGAAGAAGGTTTTATGGTAGGACCTTTCTTTGCTTTTATCGGAAAATAGTGGCTGCAGGTTCGTTCTGGGTGGTGACTTTAATGCAATTCTATGCCCGGCAGATAAACTGGGAGGTGTGTGTTGGGCGGGTCAGAGTCAACAGGATTTTAGTGATTTTGTCTTAAACAATGGGCTGGTTGAAGTACAGTTCAAGCGTGGTATTTATACTTGGACAAACAGGAGGAAAGGTTTTTTAAACATTGCAGAAAAATTGGATAGGTTTTTTCTGTATGGGGATTGGGCTTCTTTAAACTGGGCAAATGTGGCGGAAGTTCTTCCTTTCTCAGGCTCGGATCATTACCCGATTTGCCTTAGATTTCAGGAGGATTCAACCCCGGATAGATGCCCGTTCAAATTTGAATCTATGTGGTTCAGGGATGCTAATTTCAAAGATTTGGTTAAGGAATGGTGGGTGAATGCTCCAAGGTGGTCCGGTTGCAAAGCTTTTATATTTTTCAAAAAACTGCAGTATGTCAAAGAGTGTATAAAAGTTTGGAATCGTGTGTCTTTTAAAAACATTTTTAATGAGAAGTTGTTGTTTGAGGAAAAGCTTAGGGAGCTACATGCTAAGGTAAGCGCTGAAGGAATGTGGGAGATTGATTTCGACTTAGAGAAGAAGATGAATAAAGATTATTCTGAAGTCCTTGCTCGTGAAGAAATTTTCTGGCGCCAGAAATTGAGAGAAACTTGGCTGAAGGACGGAGATAGAAACTCCAAATTCTTCCACAATTCGGTTAAGGTGCGTAGGTTGCTCAATAAAATCTGGTCAATAAAGAATGGTCTGGGTGAAACTCTTTCGGATGAGGATCAAATTAACTCAGAGGCGGTCAGGTTTTTCTCTAAGGGTTCTAAATCAAAGGTTTTTGACTCAGATTCAGGGTCTAATCTATTGGATGTTATTCCCTGCTGTATCTCTGATGCACAAAACGAGATGTTGATGGCGGAGGTTTCCTTGAAGGAAGTGAAAAAGGCGTTGTTTGGCCTAGGGGGGGACAAGGCCCCGGGACCAGACGGGTTCCCTGCTAGTTTCTTTCAAAGATTCTGGGAGCTTTTAGGTAATGATATTAGGGAGGTGGTTGAAGAATCCAGGAAAAATGGAGTGTTTCTTAAGGAGTTAAATAACACTTTCATTGCTTTAATCCCAAAAAAATCTGAGGTTAACACCTTCGAGGACTTCCGACCTATCTCTTTATGCAATACACTGTATAAGGTAATTGCAAAGGTAATTGCTAATAGGTTAAAGTTGGTTCTTAAATCTGTAATTTATGTTGAACAAAGTGGCTTCTCTCCGAACCGATCAATTTTTGAAGGGATTATTGTAGCCCATGAAGCAATACACACAATCTGCAAGGCAAAATTAGAGAAGATGTTGGTCAAGTTGGATATAAGGAGAGCCTATGATGAGGTGGATAGGTGCTTTTTGCTGAAAGTTTTGGAAAATTTTGGTTTTGGGGTGTCGTGGCGTGAGTGGGTGAAAAGTTGTATTAGTACATCACGGTTTTCAGTGTTGGTAAATGGTAGCCCCCAGGGTTTCTTTGGAACAAGTAAGGGTCTAAGGCAAGGTGACCCTATGTCGCCTTTTCTTTTCATCATTCTGGCAGAGGTTTTGGGCAGATTGATCTCTCAAAAGCGGTGTGTAGGCCTGTGGAAAGGTATTAAGGTGGCTGAAGGGGTCGAAGTTGTCTCACATTTGCAATTTGCTGATGACACTCTCTTACTGGGGGATGCCACTTTGAGAGAAGCCAGGGTGATGAAGAAATCTCTCGATGAGTATGGTTTGGCGTCGGGCCAGTGCATTAACTGGAAAAAATCTGAAATCTTCTTTTTTAACACCCCTCTCCAATGACAAATTGACATCAGCCATGTTCTAGCTATGAAAATTGGTTTGTTGCCTAGTAAATATTTGGGCATTCCTTTATTTGGAGGGGGGAATAAATCTGGTTTTTGGAAGGACCTTGTGGATTCTTGTGTGAAGCGGATGGAAGGCTGGAAGAGTAGGTGGCTAACCTCTGCTGGGAGAATCCTTTTGTTAAAATCGGTGATCTCTGCCATTCCAATTTATTCCATGATGTGCCTGAAAATCCCAAAGAAGATTCTGAACTCAATAGTGCAGCGTATGAGAAATTTTTTTTGGAATGGGGCTAATGAAGATGATAAAATCCCACTGTTGGCCTGGGATAAGATTTGTAGGGCTAAGGTTAATGGAGGTGCTGGTCTGAGGGACTAGCAGCTACTCAATGAAGCTCTTGGGGCGAAGCTTGTGTGGAACCTTTATGCAAATCCTAGTCTTTTATGGGTTAAAATCCTTAAGGCCAAATAACTAGACTCTAATGAGAACCATAGAATATTCACAATTCGAAATCCCCCAACAGGATCGGCGATCTGGAATTTTATTGTGTCATGTAGACCTGTGATTCTAAATCATCTTACGTGGCAGATTGGTAATGGTGAAAAAGCTAATTTCTAGGAGGATTCTTGGGAAGGCTTGCCAAATATTGGTGAAGGACCGGATTTTGGTGCTCTTAGACAGCACTTCTCACAAAAATGGGGATTGAAGGTTAAAGACTATGTGACCTTAAAGCAGGGACCGTTGGGTAATGAATGGGTGTGGAAGGATGTAGAGGGGGATGGTCTTTCTGAGGAGCAAATCCAATCTATGCAAAGGTTGTTTCAAGAAAGAAAGGTCTTCATATCTGGGGGGGATGATAAATTGATTTGGTGTGGCTCCTCATCTGGTTCTTACTCGGTTAAAATTGGTTATCAACTCCTGGATGCTATGGAACGGGAGATTTTCTGGGCAAAAGACTTATGTTGGAATAAGCATGTTCTTCCAAAAGTAGGAACATTTGCTTGGTTAGCGGTTAAGGGCAAAATTTTGACTGGTGAAAGGAGGAAACGTTTAGGTGTTGTGGGCCCTTCTAAGTGTGTTTTATGTGATAAGGCTGAGGAGTCAGTTGATCACCTGCTTGTTCAGTGTGAAATGGCTTCAAAGTGTTGGGAGCATGTGCGTCATAATCTGGGTTGGCAGGGTCCTTTGTAGAGGACAGTGCGTGAAGTTTTTGAAAGCTGGCCGAGAAAGTTACATTGTTCCTGTTTATCTAGTATTTGGGAGGTGACGCCCTCCTTGGTGATTTGGGAATTATGGAAAGAAAGGAATAGGCGAATTTTTGTTGAGAAAAAAGAAGCTTTGCAAAGAGTGTTATGGCGTATTGATCATGGGATTGAAGAAGTTATGAGTAGTGCAGTTACAGATCCTCATTCTCATCAACTACCTTTCTCTATGATGGACACTTGAATTCAAAGGGCATGGCCTGGCATTCGAATCAAGTCTTGGCCGGGCTCGGTTAAAGTTAAGTCTGAGGAAGCTTCTAGTGTAATGGTGAAGTGGGAAAAGCCGTTGGATGGGTGGATTAAAGCAAATTTTGATGGGGTTGCAAGAGGTAATCCTGGCCCGTCCGGTGCTGGGGTGATTCTTAGGGATCATCTTGGAAACACAATAGCAATGGCAGCAAAAAAGCTTGAAGATGGGACGAATAATGTAGCGGAAGCCAAAGCGGCTCTCATGGCGGTTAAATTGGCTATGCAGCTCGGTATCAAAAAATTACATTTAGAAGGAGATTCTTTAATAATTATCCATGCTATTAAATCAGGAGTTTTAAAAGCTTGGCATCTCCAAAATTTAGTTAATTCGGTGGTTCAAGGTTTGGCATCTTTTGATGATTTTTTGGTCACTCGTGTTAAAAGAGCTGAGAATAAGGAGGCGGATATTCTTTCTAAGTGGGCAGTTTCTTTTGTGGATGTTGGTCACTTGTCTATCGTAGATTTTAGAAATTTTCATCCTCTCTGATGTTGCGGTGGTGGTCTTTGGTCGTGTTTGGTTGGTGGTGGCGCCTTTTTTGGTCCGTTGAGTTTTTTGGGTGTTTTTTGTTATGTTTGAATTTGTAAGGTGGTGGGATCCTTTGTAAGTGGGTGGCTCTTTTATGGTGTTTAAGTGTTCTATTTTATTGGGGTCGGATAGTTAATAATTTGATCTATCCAAGTGGTAGCCCAATTCATGGTGGCGCGGGTAATGGATGGTACAACCAGCTGGCAAAGGACGGTATGGGCAGTGTGGACAGATTTTCATTAAGGAGGGCATCTAAGGTTTCCTTCTTTCATCCAAGGCGCTGGCGTAAGTTGTTCTAAATGTCCTTTGATTGTGAGTTTGCAGCCGGCGGAAGTACCAGGTGCGGGCTTTTAGCTGGCAGAGTAATAAATGGAGCAATTTTGAATGAACTGCTTCATTATTTTCAAAGTGTTTTTCTGGTGGAGTGGCGTAAGGTGCAGAACGATGGAGGCAATGTGGGGATTTTTGACTAAATTGCAGCAAAGGGGATTTTTTGGTCCCCCGACAATGAAACGAATGAAACAGGTGCTTAAAATCCAATGGATGGAGGTTGTGGAAGCGGTGGTAGCGGTTTTAGGCCCACACTTCATGGAAGCTTCGCATAGGGGGCGGTAAAACACTGATATTGCTTCAATGATCTTTGCGTGGGCAATGGAATTAGGCGAAGATGGCAAAGAAACTAAATGGGTGTTGCTTAAACTCTTCGATGGTGCTTTACTTGGAAAACTGGAGTCTTTTTTGGAGTGGGCAGTCCCGGGGGTTGGCTTTGATGTCTCCGAAGGCATCGAAGACATAGACGAGGCGACAGAAGAAGGCCTGATACCTTTTATCAGGTGGAGGCGGCGAACGAACAAAGAAATCTACAAACAAGCAGTGTCGGCGGCTTGGGAAAAATTAAAACTGGAACTTCACCGCCCGAGGGTGAATTTACACCAGGTGAATGTCAGGGCGCCATGCTAGGTGAACATAAGGGTGCCAAGCCAATTCCCTCGTAAGAAGTGGGGTAAGCGTAGGAATAGTCGGTGTGGAGGGGGTGCTTTTGGGAGCAGGGCTTAAGGTGGAAGTGGTGATGGTTTTTTGGGGCCGGGTTTCAATTGCGTTCCAAATCTCACGAATTTTTGAAGGGCGTTTGGGTGCAGCTGGGTGCGAACGGAGGATGTCGAATTATGCACAGATAGCTTGCGGCGTGGGTGGTGCGTTTGGAAGTTTTTTGGGGCCGTGGTGTGGTGGCTTCTGTCGGTGGTTTGGTGGCGGCGGGTTGGTGGACTGTTAGTTTGAAGGGAGATGCTTTGGCATAACGGTCATCCTCGTTTAAGGTTTTTGTTTTGGCTGGGTGTTTATTTAAATTAATGTTTTCATTGCTGAATATGCTCAAGGGAGTTTTTTGTTATCTCTGGCTGGATGTAAAGCCCGTGGGGCGTCGATATTGTATTCTTGTAATTTCTGTTTATTTAATAAAATATGAACTTTTACCGATCAAAAAAAAAAACAATAAGTGAATATAAGGGGTGCTTAGTGACAAATATCTAGGGTATCCTTATGTAAAGGGCATGGCTAAGCTTTGTGACCATTTGGTTCTTTATATAATAGTCTTTGAGAATACCCTCTTTGGTCTCATAGAGCCATAAGTGTAGAATTGTTTAATATTTTCAATTGAACAAAACCCCCTCCAATTTGATCACGAGTATTGTCTTGTTAGTTTGAATCAACCTAAATTCCCCTAATTGGACTTTAAAGTGCATTCTCTAAAGTTGTAGGGTGTGGCTTTGATCACCAACATATCAACTACAAGAGAATGAAGAAAACGCTCTCACTGAGTGGGAGCCTATTGGTGATGGAAAGGCCCTACCTAATGGAGTGTGAAGTTTTGTTGATGATAGGGACCCTCCTTTGTGCCTAAGTTTAAGAGTTCTTACAACTTAACTTTCATTTTCATTAATAGCATGTAGTTTTCACAGTCAATGATAATGATATTGAGATTTCTGGCTTGTAACTGTGTGTGATTCTTAACATCGTTGTTTCAAATCAAACTCCACAATCCATTATCACGATAGGGATAATGCAAGTAGAGAAAAGAGTGAGTGATGATGGATCATAGAGTTTGATCTGAAACGTCGATGTTAAAAATCACACACAATTACAAGCCAAAAATCTCAACATCATTTTCATAATCATGTTTATGCCATTATGGCATTGTGACATTGTGATTAATTGTATATTTTTTACATTGAAGTTGTTTCAAATGTGTGGTTGTTTTCATATTTAGAATCATGTAAACACTTTTTTTACACGTCTTTGAAAGATGATTCCATACATATTTATATATACACACTTCAAAAAAACAACATATTTTAGAAAAAGAAAATCATAAATACAATCATTCGATTATCAAATTTAATCTTCTCTATAAATAAGAGATATTGATAAGTAGGAAGTAATCATAATAACAGATATATTTTTTTTAATCGGATATAAAATTAATCTTAATTGTTTGACTATAAAAAAATATAGTAAATAAATTTAATACAATTGAATACTCACAGTTAAGCGTACGTAAATAAATATTGTAAAATAGAATGCTCAAACAGTAGAGAAAATACAGAACGGCAAAATCCGGCGCTTCTACAGACCAGATGGAGTATTATGATGAAGAAACGATAACTGTATACATTTAACGAAAGTAATTTCCTATTGCGCTTGAAAACAATATCATTAAATTTTGCCGACTTATAATAGTAGAATAACCAGAGTACTGTTTACTACAAAACTGTCCTTTTTACGAACAGGGCAATTACCTACTATCCGACAAGGCCTTTGGTTTGTATCGTTTGACATTATCAGTGTGGAAAAGCGCGTTTAAATTAGAAAAAAAAGAAGAAAACAGCAAACTGGTCGTACAAATCCAACCATTATAATCTAACATGGTGGAAAAAAAGTTAGCCAGTTGGTTCTGTTGAGGAAGAATCATAAGCTATGTTGTGAAAAACTAGGTAATCCTGTTTGTTGGGTGGATTGCTTGTTCTCTGGAGAAAAAATGGCAGCCTTGACTGGAGGAGAAGCAGGGGGAAGCAACAGCTTGAGCTTGGTTTTGATGGTTGCAGGTGTTGTAAGTGTCTTGTCACTGTCGATTGTGATCTGTGCTACTCACTCCCGTAAGCGGTCACAGCAGAAGTTTGAAGACGAAGAGGAGACAGTCAATAAGGCTGATTCCTCCATTGATATGAATGGTTTAAGCTTTACACAGAAATCTGTTGGGGGGTTTCTGAGTAATGTGAGCTTCAGCAAGAGGGCAAAGAAGCTGCAGGTCGCAGAGGTGGAGGAGAAGGAGAAGGAGAAGGAGGAGAGTGAGGGGGGTTTGATTTGGCAGAGAACAATCATGATGGGGGAAAAATGTAGGCCGCCAAATTTTTCGGGGGCTATTATATATGATGACAAGGGTAATCTGTTGCCCCATTTTCCTCCCAGATCGTCCAGCTCAAATCCTCCCTCAGCTGCTCTTAATCAGCCGCCATCTGCTTGATCTGTAGCCACACATAGTCTGGAAATTTCGAAGCTCAGCGATAGAATGGTGAAGGATACTTCAATTTTTTGGGGAGTGGATCTAATATTGGTGATTTGTATGCAGATTGAAAAGCCCTTTTTGTAAGAGTGTTACAGTTTTTTTTTTTTTTTGTGGGTATTCATCTTCTTGTAGCATTTCAGAATTGTGATCCTGAAGTTTGTTGTAGAAAATTGGGATGCAATATGTAATCAAATGAAATGTTGTTTTTCTTGTTCTAAGACCATTGAAACATTGAAATGTGCTATTTTAAATCCCAAGTAATTAGGATGGAATGTAGAAATACAAGTCTGTCTGTTGTACTTGTCAGGAGAGAATGGAAGCAAACAAACCTTGGTAAAGTTTTGGATTCACCCCACTTTTCTCCTTAGCCAATTTGTAAATAATGGATGCATCTTTTGTTTGCACTAAGTACACTAAAAGTACCATTCCATAGAAGAGATTCCATTAACAAGAAGCTACTGTATACTCTTTGACATGCTCTGTTGGTCCCGACCTTTTGGTGGAGGATGTCTTGCCTTCTTTTATACAATATATGCATTAGAAATGCAATTTTGTATAAATTAGGTCCATAATAATGAGTAACAATTTAGGTCTTCCCCATTCAGAATCTGATAGAGTATTGATCCATCAAAAAAATTATTGGCTTTCTAATACAGGGCCAGAAGCACAACATAACCAAATCAATGGTCCAAAAATTTGTAGCTGTCATGAAAATTCAGACTTAACCAGTTCCTGTTTCTTCTTCTATCAAAGCAAATCTGCAGGTTTGATTTTTTTCTCTATCCCAAACACACACTAACATAAACTTCCTGAGGTAAGGAACCTGCACTGAACACCATTCTGTGGATTACTTCTCTCACCAAACCCATTGGAAAGGGCAGTTGGGTCATTACTTCAAAGTGAAAGCTTTAGGTATACTTTCTGACTGGTTACTGGATTAGTTTGTAGAGGTAGAGAACATACAGGGATTAGTTGAAATGGGGCTGGAATTAGACTGATCTTGAAATGGGCTGGAATTTGACTCATCATTACCACCTTTCTTATTAGCACTGTCTTGGCGTCAGATAGGTGGGAACTTGACCTCCTTATCACATCATTTTTCAGTACCCTATGTTGTCCTGTTGTGCATGCCACTCCATGTCACATTATTGCCTCTATGTTCTATGGGAAGAAGAGATTAGGTGACAAAATGTTGTAGTCTAATAAATAGTTTCTGTACATACTTACATTTATCATGTACTCAGAGTGAGCCCCATTGGTCCCAACATAGAATAACATTGATATTGCAAGCACTGATTTCTTTCTTCAACAAAGTAATGCACATTTTGCATATTCATCTAAATTAGATTTTATCAATTTACTTTTATTGGGCATATTAAAGGAAATAAAGGTTTATCACTTAAAGATGTGGATATTTATATAAAAAGAATTAGTAATAAGAATTTTTACTTGTAAATTAAAAATATCAATAATTTAGAAAGATAGTTAAGTCATAATTGTTTTCTAATTTTATGATTTTGAGTTAAAAAATTATGTTTATTTCAATTGTTGTTTGGGATTAAATCTTTAATGACAATATAGATGCATATGCTTAACACATGAAATGTTTTTACTTTACCCATTTTAGATAACATAATCCTGGATGCATAAAATATTTTAGTCTGATGAAGTTAAAGCCATTTTGATGATCATGTGGTCTTACTAAACTTAAAATTTTAGAACAACTACACATTTAATTATATCTATATATGTTTCTATAAATATTTTATCTAAAAAATAAATAAAATGGTTCATTCAAGAAAATCTTGATTATGAAAAAAGAAGGATTTTGAACGGGCCTTACCCTTTCACAAAGATCAATAAAGATATATTATAGTTACCCAAACATCAACATCAAACAACATAGCACAAATAACACAAAGTTAGCAAAATAAAAACAAACCATCAACACCCCACAAGTAGGGCTAAGGAAAAACAAACCAAACAAATTGTCAAATAACAACTTATAGAATCAACAATTCAAGGTGGCCTTAAGCCAAATCGTTCTAGGGAACTTTGAATCCTACACATTGTCTTATCCTTTGACTCCATCAATCATGATTCTTTTTTGATGAACTTCTTGTTATGCTTCTTGACTTGAACCATCTCCTTGTTTTCCTTATTAGAGGTCATCAAGAAAGCCAAACACTAAAATCCAAGGGTAGGGCTGAGGGCATATGAATCAAGGAGATCCTCATCCAAACCATCCCTAACAATTTCCTTCTTCTTTGTGAATCACCTTTGATCGACTCTCATCAAGATAAGAGTCATACTCAAAAGCAATAATGATGCCATTTGAATTAATCTTGTCCACAAGAGGACCAACTCCTTCTCCATTACATCCTATGAGAGCCTTATCCACAACCTAAGGAATAGAAAGCATCTTATAATCCTTTTTCTTCTTGTGACTTTGCCTTATCCTACACCAAACAAAAGCATGGCTAAACATGTGGTAATGGTGACAAAAGACCAGGAACCCACATGCATATATGTTACACCCATTTACCCAACATAGAGGATAAGATGATTGAAGAGGGAAGCACCTTATCAACATCAACATTAACTACGTAGTGAATAATAGTTTTTTTCTCGATCCGATTACCTAGTAGCAACAATGAGTTGGCCAAAAGAGCTAGAAATATTATACTTAACTTCCTCCTCTCAATAGTTCAGTGATAATCCAAATAGTGTAATTCAAATTGGGACACTTGACACACTCCTCTCCAAATCAAAGCTCAAAATCCACCTCTTGAGAAAAAGGTCAAATTTGCAAAGAAACCATGAGCCTTTTAAGAGTGTATGAGCACAACTACAAAAAAAGGAAGTAAAAAGAATCCTTTGACATTACCAAGATCTTTATCATACTATAAGGTTTATATTTTCTCTTAACCCACTTTCTAAAAATATCAACATTTGACCTAATCCCTAAAAGTTTACCAATGAAAGCAATCCCCAACTTGTAGGATGATTTATCAATGGTATCATCATTGATATTAAGCAACCATTCCTTGCCCT
Source organism: Sequoia sempervirens (assembly GCA_007258455.2). Classification (NCBI taxonomy): domain Eukaryota; kingdom Viridiplantae; phylum Streptophyta; class Pinopsida; order Cupressales; family Cupressaceae; genus Sequoia; species Sequoia sempervirens. The sequence goes on along the minus strand of VDFB02000581.1, from coordinate 363,155 downwards.
TCTCAATTAGGTTTAAAGATTCATCGAAAGAAGATTGAGGTCTACCTTTGACAACATCAACCAAGCCAAAACAAAGGATGGTCTAGCCACCTTAGCAAAGAGGACAATGTTGGGAGTAAGGGAATCAATTCCCCTTGTGTGTGACAAACCCAACAATAGAACATCCTTGTTGGAGCTCATTGAGTTGCCAATCTACACCTTGACTGCTCCCTGTCCATGGTTCACCCCCTCCATTGCACCAACACTATGCATAGTGCCCATGCTACTATCCACACAAGTGAGGAGAAAGACAACATTCTAGACATAATCACAAACACTCAACATCAAAGCCCCTTGCAACTCTAATGTTGTAATGAACCCAATTGGTCCATTAAATGAAAATGCCTTAATTTTTTCTTTTGAACATAAAATGCAAAGTTTTGTTATGTAAATTGCAAGAGTATAGTAGAGTAAATACATTCCTTTAATCATCAACACATATCTCTTCATAGATAATTAGCATTGATTAATCTTTAAAAACTCATGAATGGAAGATACATAAGTGAAAACCTTTCAATTTCAATAAAGATTTCCATATTAAACATTTCAAGAATTACAACTATTCAATTCATAGTTTTAATAACATAATACAATCAACATCATAGCTTAGACATGTTTTACAATGTATCAATAATGGTACAATGTTTTCAATAGTAATACAATGTATCCACATTAGTACAATGTCAAGTGAAATCAATAGTATTGTCTTTGATAAACCCAATCTTCAACATTTCACCTGCAAGAGGGAGAGCATCACTTGAGTGCTTCTCCGCCAACCATAGACCAGTAGTCCCCTACACACTTTCCATTTGGAAGTGGCCCTACCCTTCATGAGAGTAGTAGATCCAAGGAACTCCTAGATCACCATGCCATCTAAGAGCTAGTGTTGTGTGCTAATACAAGCAATCTATTTGATTGATTTACAACTTTAGACATTGTGAACTAACAATGCAAGCAATGATTTTGCATTAAAATTTGGCCAAATATTTAATATAAATAATCACGTTTCATAAGATAATGTGAGTCATATGTTCACACACTTATTTCTCAAATTGGTTAGAGACAATATATTTCATTTAACTTCCTTTTAACATTGTGGTCTTCAAACACATAACAATAAGACGATTTCATAAATTTAATTCTTCTCCTAAGTTTCAATTCTTCTTTACATGACTCCATCTAGGTCATTAGTAATTAACTCATGTAAAATATTATACACAACAATCGAATACAAATGGAAAGTAATAGGCACAACAATTAAATAATAATTCAAGGTATGTACTTATTTATACATATACATATATTTATAAATACTCATGTGTGTGTGTCTATATATTACTTATGTGGCACATGTTTGGTTTATCTTTTCAAAACATAGATCACACAATTAAAAGGAATTACAATCATGTCTTTAAATAGGCACTTCTTAAATATCGATGGTATCTATAAGAAGAGAAAACAACTTATAACCACCTTGATGATTCTTGGGCCTTATTTCAATCTATACCACTAAAAATGGAGACTAAAGTCTATATATTCAAATTATTTTCATGTTCAAACATTTTACCATATCAAATTTCTTTCAAATCGATATCGCAATTTTGATGGTAGAGTTTAGTTCATATTCAATAAAGTACTAAATTTCAAGTAATCACTACACTGTAAAAGATGGTTTGATAGGACATCTACGACCATAACAATCAATAACAATGGTTATATTCAAGGACAATCACGCTAACATACCAATGATTAGACCAAAAAGCTATACTTAATTTGACATAAAATTAAGTTCGACTTATTATATACAAGGTCAAACCAAACAACAAGGTTGATTCATTTAATCAAGTTTTCATTACATTGGTTAAAACAATGACTACTCAACTGAACTACACATACATTTACATATTATAAAAAAAAAATAGAGTTTAATATAGCAGAGTTGTAATGACTATAAATATGTCATAGCCATTTGATATAACATGGCCAATATGGCTATAACAACAATAATTTACTACTACTAAATGTTTAAGTCAATGGGCTAGATAAAAACCACATTATACACTCTTCAATTGAGACAAGTCGAATGACTTTGTAAATAATACACTCAACATTGTCTCTATTGAGATAAGTTGTAAGGCTTTATAATCTAGCACTTAATTTTTAATAATGGTCACTCCACTCTGCAATCTATGTGATGAAGTTCTATGTATGGAATCGCATGGCCCACAAAATTTTTAAATGCATTCTAATATTATCGATCAAATTCAAAAGGATTTTTAATCATAATTAATAGTCACATACAATTGACTATCACAATAGGGTTTTTATTCCAAACTAACTGTTGTTCACTATCACTGCGCACCATAGGGTTTGTAACCCTAAATCAACAATCATAAACAAGGGTAAGGATGAGAGACCATAAAATAACACAATCACCCAAAAAGGTAAGGCCATAAGGTTGTCTATCAATATTGTTGTCATATGTCATGGACAAAAGGCTAAGTGCTAACATTGTTATCAAATGATAAGGCCAAAAGGCTAAAAACTAACAATTTTATCAAATGATAAGGCCGAAAGGCTAAAAATTAACACAATTATCAAATGATGAGGCCAAAAGGTTAAAAAATAACACAATTATTAAATGATATAAGGATAAAAGGATAAAAACTAACATTATTATCAAATGATAAGGTTGAAAGACTATTTATCAACACACTCTATTGCTGAAATGGATGAAACACAAAATTCAACCTACTGCTTCTTACACAATAAAGGATTAAAACCTTGCGAAACCAATTTCAACAACAAGCATATTCAATGCATAGAACATATAGATATTTTTATTGCACAATTCTCAATAAAATGTTTAATTCATAATTATAGTTTCATACTAAATCTGTAATGTATGTCCACACAAGATTTTCCAAGCCCTCTGCTCTCTCTCTCTCTCTCTCTCTTCTTTCCTTTATTCCTCATTTGAGCCCATATTCTTTCTCTCATATTCTTTTGCATGTTCTCCAGAAGCCTCCACTCTCTACATTGACCTCATGAGCAATAAAGACTCTTAACTTCACTTCAAGTGAAGTTGTTTTCATGCCTCCTTACTCTCCGCTTCGTTTAGTAAATCAAATTCTGCCTCATTAATTCAAAGTACCTAAAATTGATTTCCACCTTCCTTGATGCCTACCAATATATATCAAGTTTACACTTTTAATCAATATTTATGTGATTTTTAGCTATAGGAATATGTGTAAAGAGATTCAAAATTGAATATGGACATATTTCCATATCCAGATATCCTTTTTTGTGAAGTTATTTTGCGTAGAATTATATTTTACAATATCAAACATGTTTACCTTTTTAACTTTATTCTATCCAATGGAATACATGCCACAAACAATAATATTTTTGTAAATCAATTAATACAACAATGTGAGATCATGGAATATGCAAACAAACACAACTGATGTACTACAATCAGACATTTCATGATGAATATATAATAATTGCAATCAAATTAACTTTGTGAGTGTGTGTGTTCTTAGAATGATGGTGGCCCTAGTGTTTCCATCTAAATCTACTGCTCTCTTCGGTGATGCTCTCCCTCCCCATCCAAGAGGCCAAAACACAATCTCTTGTATCCACCTCATAAAACCAGTGAGGTAGTTATTCCAATCACGTACTTATATATTAGAATAAATCACTAAAATATAAAGTTTAGCATTCATTTTCATCTCAATATAATTTAATTTAATATGTTCATTAACTAAAAGCAATATCCAACTAATATTAAAAATTATTAATCATCATGTTCTAATTATTCATAATTTATGTTTCTAGCATCATAATCAAAATGTAGAGCAAAACACAGCATAGTCTAAAGGTCTCAAAATTCCATGTGACATCTCCTTCCCCTTAAAGATCATTATCCCCGATGGTTTAGTGGAACTTAAAACAAACAATAACAAAAAAATTCTTTCTATTTTTTTTAATTAAACAGATACAATTTTTTTTTGATGAAATTCTTTGTATTCCTCCCAGGTGGCACTATCCTTAGAATATAGTGGACCCACTGGACCTTGCAAGTTGAGTAATATTTATGTTATGCAAGTGGATCCTGTGAGCCTTGAGCACTTTGAGATGCTCAATCATGACCACTCCTAGATCCTAAACCTAAAGAGCATTCCAATCAAGAATGTTATTAAAACTAGAAACATACCTTTTCAAATAAGACACATGGAAGACATCATGCATATGAGCAAGATCTGGTGGTAGAGATATTATGTAAGCAACCACGTTGATAACTTCTAAGACTTGAAAATGATCCACATATCTTGGTGCTAAGTTTAGAAAACTTGCCAAATTTTATTGAGCTCTTATGGGGTTTAAGTCTTAAGAGTACTTTATCTCCTACTGAGAATAGTTGTAGTATATGCTCAGCATTAGCATAGCTTTTCTATATGTTGTTTTCTTTTGCTAATCTCTTTTTGATTATCTTAATTTGTTCTTCCATTTCTAATAATATTTCTAGCCCATGACTAATCATATCTTCTAGTTTATCCCAACTAATAAGATTTCAACACTTTTTGCCATGTGATGCTTCAAAAGGAGTCATTTTAATTGTAGAATGATACGAGTTATTATAAGAAACTCAACTAGTGGTGGGTACTCCTCCCACTTATTTTGTTGATCCATGCATTACATCCTCAACAAATCCTCCATTACTTGATTGAATCTTTCTTTTTGATAATTTATCTCTGGATGATAAGATGAACTTGTGTTTAGTTGATTTCCTAGTGTTAAAAACAAGGTTTTCCAAGACCTTGAAGTCATCCACACATCTCTATTTTAGATTATCGTCTCTAGAGCTCGATGCAATATAAATATTTAAATATTTCTTGCATAAATTTTATTTCTATAATAGGTGCTCCATCTAAAATATTCCCTAGTATAAAGTGAGCTACCTAGTTTGTCTACTATAACTAAAATTGTGTCATTTTTATTCCATATCACAAATAAGCCTTGCACAAAATCCATTATAATCACTTGTCATTTTCACTCAATAATTTCATGGGGTACAACAATCTTACTGAATGTTGATGTTCAACATTGACTCACTAACATTCCAAACATCCTACCATGAATCTTGTTGAATCATATTTCATTCCTTTCCATAAATAAAGCGGTTTCACATCCACTAGCAATTTATTCACTACTGGGTGATCGAAATATGGAGCACAATGTACTTCTCTTAACATTAAATTTCTCAAATCATTTTTCTTGGAACATGCATTCTACCATTAAATCTCAAAATTCCATTGGACTCAAAATGATACCCCTCATATATGTTTTCCTAGGGGTTTTCTAGCAAGGATTCCTTAACTTGCTAATAGAAATTATCTCTTGTAGAATTCCTTAAAACCTACTCTTGAAAGCTAGAAGGAATTGAAACCATTGCTGCAATGTGCCTCTTGTGGCTTATCTCATAGGCAACTCATTTTTCCTTTCCCTTAATGTAACTTATCTCAAAGTCATAATATGATAATAACTCCAACCATCTTCTTTGATGAGCATTGAGATTTAGTTGAGTGAAAATATATTTAATACCTTGATCATCTAATTAGATTTCAAATCATTTTCCTAACAATAATGTCTTCATACTTGGAAAGCATGCACAATTGCTACTAATTCTAAATCATGTGAAACATAGTTTTTCTCATGCAGTCATAATTTTATGGACTCGTAGGCCACTTCTTGGCCTTCTCGAATAAGTATGCTAGCCAAACCTTCACCTGAAGCATTTGTGACAACTATAAAGTGGCCTTTTAGGTCAGGTACACTAAGGATGGTTGCTATATTCAACTTTTCCTTAAGAATATGAAAGGCCTATTCACATTTTTTTGACCATTCAAACTATTTTCCTTTCCTTTGGAGAGATGTGATGGGGTTGGCAACCTTTGAAAAGTTCAAAACAAACTTCTTGTATTATTAATTCAGATAGACCCATAATGTTGTGCACTTCGTGCACGTTCTTAGGATCAATTCATTCCAAGATAGCTTTAATCTTTGAATGATCCATTGCAATTCACTTTATAAAAATAATATGACCCAAATATTGAACCTCTTTATGGAAGAAGGTACACTTTGATAACTTCTCATACAACTTATGTTGCCCTAACTGTTGCAAGACAATTCTTAAATGTTGTCTATGCTCTTCTTCATTCTTGGAATATATCAAAATATCATCCAAGAACACTAACACAAACTTATCTAGGAAAAATTTGAAGACACCATTCATCAAATTCATGAATACTACTAGAGCATTGGTTAGTCTAAAGGGTAGAACTCTGAATTCGTAATGCCCATACCTTATCTTAATTTTTTTTTATGAATGTATTCATCCTTTATCCTTAATTGGTGGTATCCTGACCTTAGATCAATCTTGGAAAAGATAGTTGCACCATGTATTTGATCAAAGAGATCATCTATGTGAGGTAAGGGTTATTTATGTTTATTGTTTCTTTGTTAAGCATACGATAATCTATGCATAAGCGCAATGTTTTTTCCTTTTTGATGAAAATAATTGGAACTCCCCAAGGTGATACACTAGGTCTAATCAAGCCTTTGGCTAACAACTCTTTGGGTTTTAGTTACATCAACTCCATTTTAGTCATATGATAGGTACTTTAGACATACGTTTTGAGCCTAAATTTATATCACTTGTAAAATTAAATTCTCTGTTGGGAGGTATCATAGGTAAATCTTCAAGAAAAACATATTGGGACTCATAAAGGAACATGTAATCTTGAATAGATGGCTCCTTTGTTTTCCTTGACAATTCTTTGTTAACTTCATACAATTTCTATCAGTTGTAAAAATACGGGTCATCAAAAATAACTATTTCTTTGGATTGTTCTATTTGTTCCATCTTTACAACAAACATTTGACAACCTTTTATTTTAGCTCTTTTCAATCGTGCATAACACAGATTTGACTAATCTTGACCTTATGTTGAATCCCTTGAATAAAAACTACAGTCACAAAATCATCCAAACACTCAACTATTTTGTCATAACAGTTTACTTTGGCTCTATGCTGCCACAACCAATTCATTCCTATAATGAAATTATAGGACCTAAATGAGCTACAGATAGATTGAATTTTGTTGAGAAAATTGGTAAATTTAATTTGGCCTCAAACAAATATTGCTCTACTTGAGCTCTTGACTAGTTTGTATATTCGACTAACCAAGGTTTAGCCATGAAACCAACTCGTTTTGGGATTTTGTTTAATAAAATAGGAGCTATAAAGTTTTGAGTTGCATAAGTGTCTATTAAAATTGAAATAGGTATTCCAAACAATATTTCTATTGTCTCTATTGGTACAATCTAATATTCTACTTGAAAGTTATCAATAGTTTCTTGAATCCTTTGTTCAAACATTGTTTATTAGAAAGGTAGAGAATGACCTCGATATGAGTTCCCTTGAATCTTATTTGGGAATTGGTTTGCATAATGAATTCCTCCAAAATTAAAGCATCCACTAGGAGGTCCTTTCTTCTCTAAGGAACAATCATTCTTGAAATTCTCCTTTCTCTTGAAATCCTTATTTCTTTTTTCATTATGGGAATCACTTATGTTATTTTTGATTTCTTAAATCCTATTTGATTTTGAATTAGACTCTTGATTCCAACTATTTTGTTTGAAAGATGAAAATAACATGGTCCATCCAAACTTCTTCTTAGTCTTGTCTCACTATGCTAAGATATACTTCATTTTTTGTTCCTATTTTATTGCCTTTTCAAAAACTTGATCCATGGTGGTTGGACCATGAACATCTACCTCACCTTCAGTTTGGGAATTTTATCCCATAATAAATTTCCTTATTTGAAATCTCTCATCTTTATAATATTGGGGTGCATACTTTAGTAGCTTGATGAACTTCTCCCAATACTACGTTGCTAACATGTCTCCTTGTCATAATTTTGGAAGTCAATCAATTTCTAATTGAAGTACAATTGAGGTAACCACCTCTATTTGAAAACGACCTCAAAATTATCCCAATTTAGACTTAGGGAGCTCAAATCCAATTCCATTTTCTTATTCATCCACCAATTGAATGCTTCACATAACAATTAATAGGCTCCCCAAACTACCTTGGTTATCTCTGAAAATTTCCTAATGTTGAAATACTTTTCCATGTAATGAGTCATGCCTCGACTCCATCTCCTATCATTGTTCCATTAAACTTTGGTGGTGTGATCTTTTTCATATCCCTTGCTAACTCATTGGTCAAACATGCTCTCATTTCCCTTTGATTTCCTTGATCTTGGTCAGCTCCTCCTTTCCCTTCATGAGAATTTTGCTCCTAATCATTATTTTCACCATTTTCTTAAATTTGTTCATCTTCATTTTCATGATCACTTGCCCCTCTTACTTCCTATTCTAGGGCTCCAAATATTTCTTTAATTGCATTCAATATTGTTAGGATACGATCCTTTAGTATATGATTTTTTGAAGGTTGACTGGAACCATCCTACTACTTCCAAGGTTTACTCTTGTTTGCACCATGATTGCACCTCGTAGGTCATCATGGTATTATTAGTTTCCTAGCTTAACAAGAAATAAGAATGATTCAAATTTTACTCAAATTGCAAACATTTACACAAGGTCTAATTCTTAAGCAAAAGGAATCATGATTTATATCAAAATTCAACACTTTTAGAAAACACAAGGAAATTTTTATTCATAATATTGGATTGTACATCCTTACTTATATAATGTTTTCTTGGTGTTACATATCACTATCAAATAGAGCCATTTCCTCAAGTTCCTCTTCTCTATCTAAATCTAACAACACAAATTTAAAAGGTGGATGTACACTTAGGTACTCCTTAGTCACCCATTTTCCTAAAATTGGCACATTATGGCCACACCCAAAAGGCATGTCACAAATTGTTGATGGTTTCCTAGGTCTAATAGAAGTAGCAGCTAATTGTTTAATTTTTTCTATTTTTCCAACTTGATTTGCTTAAGAATGTTAGATATAATTTCAAAATCAAAGAGCCAAGCTCTCCTATCATTTAGTTTTGACTTTAGGTTGAGTTTTCTTGTATTTCTTCAAATTTCCTTTATTTTTCCTAGCCTTTGATCCACCCATTTTTGTGTTCAAGGCACAACACAAAGTTGTCGTACTAAAAAAATTGCATTGTAGGCTCAAAGGCCCTAGTGTTTAAACCATGCTTTGATGCCACATGTAATGAACCCAACTGGTCCATTAAATGAAAAATACCTTAAAAAAATTTGAATGTTCATGAAATGCATGGTTTTTTTCTTTAAATTGTAAGAGTATAGAAGATTTTAAATAAATTTATTTAATCATTAACCCATATTTCTTCATAAGATAATTATTATTGAACAATATTTAAAAACTTGTGAATAGAAGATACATAAGAGAACACCTTTCAATTTCAATAAATATTTCTAGATTAAACATTTTGAGAATTACAACTATTCAATCCATATTTTCAATAACATAATACAATCAACATCATAGTTTGTACATTTTTTACAATGTATTAATAATGGTACAATTTTTTCAATAGTAATACAATGTATTCACATTAGTACAGTGTCAATTGAAATCAATAGTATTATATCTGGTAAACCCAATCTTCAAAATTTCAACTACAAGAGGGAGATCATCACTCAAGTTCTTATCCTCCAACCATAGACTAGTAGTCCCCCACACACATTCCATTTGGAAGAGGCCCTACCCTTCATGAGAGTACAAAATCCAACGAACGCCTAGATCGCCATGTCATCTGAGAACAATTGTTGTGTGCTAATACAAACAATCTATCATATAACTCTAGATAACCTCTAGCTAAGCATGATATATTTGATTGATTTGCAACTTTAGACATTATGAATCAACAATGCAAGAAGTCTTTTTGCATTAATTTGGTCAAAGATGTAATATAAATAATCATGTTTCATAAGATAATGTGAGTCATATGTTCACACACTTATTTCTCAACTAGTTATCTACAATATAGTTTCATTTAAATTCCTTTTACCATTGTGGTCTTCAAACACATATAATAGTAAAATTATTTCACCAATTTAATTCTTTTCCAAGTTTCAATTCTTTTATTCATGATTCCATCTAGCTCAGTAGTAATTAACTCATGTGAATTATTATGCACAATAGTAGAATACACACACAAAATAATATGCACAACTGTTAAATACTCATTTAAAGTATGTACTTATTTATACACTTACATATATTTACTAATACTCATGTAGGTACATATATGTATATATATATATATATATATATAAGTAAAATCATGCCCAATTAACTCTTTATACCTCATGCTTATTCTGCCTATTTGTAGTTAACCAATGGTATTGTACGTACATATGTACATTCACATGCACTTTGTGGTACATGTTGGGTTTATCTTTTCAAAACATAGATCACATAGTTCAAAGTAATTACAATCATGTCTTTAAATAAGAAATCCTTAAATATCGATTCTATCTGTAAGAAGAGAAAACAACTTACAACCACCTTGATGATTATTGGGTCTTATTTCAAGCTATACCACTAAAAATGTAAACTAAAGTCTATATAATATTCAAATTACTTTCACTTTCAAACATTTTACCATATCAAATTTGTCTCAAATCAATATCACAATTTTGATGGCAGAGTTTAGTTCAAATTCAATAAAATATTAAATGTCAAGTAATCCCTACATTGTAAAAGATGGTTTGATAGGACATCTATGGCCATAAAAAAACAATAAGATTGGCTATATTCAAGGATAGTCACACTAACATATCAATGATTAGACAAAAATTTATACTTAATTTGACATGAAAATAACATAAGTTCAAAAAAAAATTATCTACAAGGTGAAACTAAATAGCAAGTTCGATTCATTTAATCAAGTTTGCATTGCATTGGATGAAAAATAGCTACTCACCTTAACTACATAGACATTTACATATTATCAAAAAAGTAGAGCTTAATATAGTAGATTTTTAATGGCTTTAAATATATCATAACCATTTATATAGCATGGTTGATATGGTTATAACAACAACAATTTATTGTTACTGAATGTTTAAGTTGACGGGCTAGAGAACAACCGAATTATATTATCTTCAATTGAAACAAGTTGAATGGATTTGTAAATAATTTACACTCAACATTGTCTCTCTTGAGACAATTTGTAAGGCTTTATAACATAAGACTTCATTCGTAGCAATGGTAACTCCACTCAGTAATCTATGTGATGGAGTTCTATGTATGGATTTGAATGACCCACAAAAATTTTAAATGCATTCTAACACTGGCAATCAACTTCAAAAGGACTTTTAATCATAATTAACACTCATATATAATCGACTATCACATTAGGGTTTTTAATCCAAAACTAACTATCATTCACTATCAATGCACACCATAGGGTTTGTAACCCTAAATCAATAGTTACAAACAAGGGTAAGGCCAAGAGACCTAATACAAGAGGGAACTCCCCCTTGCGAATCAATTCAAAACACAAACAATTTCATAGAGGCAATTCTTTACGTGAATTCAATAAACAATGAAACACAAACTACAAGCAAACTCATGTTTTATTAATTTAATTCAATTTCAATTACATTTGACCCAACATGGTCTCATGCTTCAGCGAACCATCTCCTTCCTCTATTATGCCCTTCATTACAATCTTTTTTAACCATCTCCTTCCTCTATTCGCCTAGTATCGTGGAGAATGTGGACTCTTGAAAGAGAGGTCACAAGTTCAAATCCTGTAGGGGGTAAGGTATGTACACCTCGTATTGTGGAACACGAGTTAGGTGCCTCCCTCATATTAGGAGTACGAGGAATCCCATATATTGTAAGCCGTCTGTAGATCCAAAAATAGATTGTCTAATATCGTGAACTATAAAAGGACCTTTCCTTTCTTATTCTACACTTCATTACAATCTTTTTTTCCACCACACATGGCTTGGATCTACTTGATACGTTAATCTTGGCCTGCAAGTTGTCCTCTACACTCGATTAGATTATAAACCGACCTTCTTACATTCCTTAATTCATGCTGAAACTACTTAACCCTTTCTGACATTCGCGACCCTTAGTCTTTGGGAAAAATTTTAAATGGTTTACATGACAATAACTATCACACAAATCGTCCTTCCCTCATCTTGGTGTGGCCTCTTTACCATATTTGATGCATTGAAGTTCCATCATTCATTAAATCTGGAACTTCCACTCGCAACCTCTTTCACCTCTTTGCAACCTCCTTACCCACTCACACAGGCTCTCCCTCTCTTGGTGTGCCATATCGTCGGACTTCTATTTGCAGTGTCTCCTTTTTACTTCTTCATGTACAGCCCCAGTCTCGAACTCTCCTCTTTGCAAGAAAATCTTTTCTCCCTCCTATTCTACCCGCAGCCACCTTTTTTCTTTCTTTTTAAATTTACCTTTCAGCATGTCTTCGATGGCCTTTAGATATGTTATGATAATCAGTTATTCTTCTTCCACATAGCAGTCTGTAGACTCAAAAACAGATCACGTGGTATCGTGGACTGTAAAAGGATCTTTTATTTCCTTCCTTTCCTTTACATGGATCGAGTGATTCAAATTTTATTTCATACTATCCCCTGTTTTCTACCATTTACTACAATGACTTTTAGCATTCTCTTGTGATCACCAACTACCTATTGTCTTTCATAAGTGTGATTTTTTTTTTTGTTTGGCCCGACCTCTAATAGTTACTAATTTCAATCTACATTTCTTATGTTGTTATTCTATAGGGTGATCCCACAATACTGGTTTACAATTTTTGACCATTTTTTTAATTAAATTTTCACTTTCGGGAACCTATAGCTGTTAAACTATAAGGAATGTGAAGATGATGCAGACTAGTGATTTATTTTTCCATATCCTTCGAAAAAAAAAATTTAACAGTAAACACCATTTTTAAAGAGTGGTGTGTACTTGCTAACACATAACTTTTTTTTATGAAGGATAAAATTCTATTTTTTTTAATTTAGATTTGTAACTACAATATCTAGTGCATGCAATTATTTTCATAGTGTTTTATCAAATATTTTTTTCTTAATTAAGTTTTGAAGTCAGACCAGTTACAATTTAGACATAGGTTTACTTGCTAACACAATTTTTTTTGTATGCATCGAAATTCAACTTTTTTTCGTTGGATCAAGGACATCAATATCTAGTGCATAGATATTTTTCAGAATTTTTTTTTATAATCTACTATTTTTTCACATGTGCAAAACAAAAAGCTTGATTTTAGATGAAAAACCTATGTTTAATTAAACTAAAAAAAAATACATAATAAAACCAAAATATATTAAAATTATATTTGATGGATAGCTTGTTTCGAAGACTACCATCATCCAGTTGGGTCTATGAAGTTGTCTCCATTTTCATCCTCAACTTGATCCTATAAACACAAAATTCTACAATAAAATGAGAAAGGAGAGGGAGAAGGGCAAAAAAGGGGGGGTTAGAGTGAACCCCCTTTGCTCAAAGGGGGTTTAACCCCCCCTTTTTTGCAATTTTCTTTTGTTTTCATTAAAAAAAGTGTCAAAAATGGGATGACATCACAAAGGGGTTCGTTCGAAGGGAATTCAAGCGAACCCCCCCTTTTTGGGTTCATGCGAACACCCCCTTTCGAGTGAACCCCTAAAAACCCAAAAAAAAATCTTTGGAGCATTTTTGCAATTTTCCTTCATGAAGGGAATTGTAAACCAGTATTGTGGGATCACCCTATACCAAGAGCATATGGTAAGACATGCAATTCTCATTACTCAGATAAGAACCCCTCATGAAGTTAAGACTTCAAAGTATAACAAAATTATATTTTTTGTGCAACCTTTTAGTACCACCCTGGCACGGCTTAGAGAAGTTGATTTGTCTTCAACTTTTTCATTCAAAGATCAAATTATCTTAATGCTCAACAGTCTGATTTCAACAATCATTACTTGGATGCACTCTATCGATTAAGTCATAGACGTCGACCAGGCAATTGCAATTACAACATTTGACAAAATTCTCGTTAGCACATCCATGTTGGTTCATATCCTGCAGTTTGCATTTCATTAAATGACATTTCTTTGAGACACATATCTGCTTCATCGTTGTCAAAGTGTCATGGTAAGAATGTAAAATCTAAGAGGTTTGGGCACTAATCAGAAAGAGTGAAACCAAAATTACAAAAAACAAAACTAATAATATTTTTGGTTGGTGTTGATTGCCTATCCGCCCGCATGCTCCTGCACCAAGACCATAAAATAAAATAGTCACCCAAAAAGGTAAGGCCATAAGGTTGTCTATCAATACTACTATTATATGTTATGGGAAAAAGGCTAAGTGCTAATACTGTTGTCAAATGATAAGGCTCAAAGGATAAAAACTAACACTGTTATCAAATGATAAGGTTGAAAGGCTAAAAACTAACACTATTATCAAATAATAAGGTTCAAAGGCTAAAAACTAACACTATTATCAAATGATCTTAAGGTTGAAAGGCTACAAATTAACACAATTATCAAATGATAAAGTTGAAAGGCTAAAAATAACACTATTATCAAATGATAAGGTTGAAAGGCTATTTATCAACATGGTTTGTTGCTATAATAGATGAAACATAAGGTTCAACCTACTGCTTCTTACACAATAAAATATTAAACCTTGCAAAAATAATTTCAAAAACAAGAATATTCAATGCATAGAACATATAGATATTTTTATTGAACAATTCTCATAATGAAATACTAAATTCATAAATATAGTTTTATACTGAATTTGCAATGTATGTCCACATAGGATTTTCTAATCCCTATGCTCTCTTTTTCTTCTCTCTCTCTCTCTCTCATTTTCTTTCCTTTATTCCATGTCCAAGCCCCTATTCTATCTCCATTCTATCTCCCATATTCTTTTGCATGTTCTCCATAAGCCTCCAATCTTTGCATTGACCTTGGGAGCAATAAAGACTCTCTTAACTTTATGTCAAGTGGAGTTTTAATGTGCATGCCCCCCTTTTCTCCACTTCATGGAGTTAGTAAATTGAAGTCTATCGCATTAACTAAAAGTACTCATAATTGATTTTCACCTTCCTCAATGCTCGCCAATTGAATATAAATGAATGTGTATATATGTATGTATGTGTGTATGTATGTATGTATAAATACATGTATACATTTACTCATCAAATATGTAAACTTAATATCATGTGTATATATTTGTATGTATATTTATCTTTCTCAACTGAATATATATCAATGTTAGCTATAGGAATATATGCATAAAGGGATTCAAAACTAAATATACACATATTTCCATATCTATAAATCCTTTTTTGTAAAGTTGCTTTGCATAGAATAATGTTTTTCAATATAAATCATGTTTTCCTTTTTAAATTTATTATATCTAATGAAAAACACACCATAGACAATAATATGTAGGTAAATCAACTAATACATCATTGCAAGATCGTGAATATGTAAACAAGCACAACTAATGCGCTACAACTAGACATTTCACGACGAATATATATAGTTGAATTGCAATCAAAATAAATTATATGAGTGTGTGTGTATGCTCTCAGAATGATGGTGGTCTTGGTGTTTCCATCTAGATCTATTGCTCTCTTTCTGACAATGCTTGAGGGGAAAACAAAATCTCTTGCATCTACCTCAAGGTAGTTAGTCTAGAAACATATTTATATATTATAATAAATCAATAAAACATAAAGTTTAGAATTCAATTTCATCTCAATATAATTCAATTTCATATGTTTATTAAGTAAAAACAATATCCAAATAATATTAAAACTGATTCATCATCATGTTCTATTTGTTCATAATTCATATTTTCAGCATCATAATTAAAATGTAGAGCAAAATATAGCATAGTATAGAGGCTCAAAATGAGATGTGAAAGATGCCCCTTGAGCATAAAAAATAATAAGCCCAACTCCAAAAAATGATCCCTAACAATGCAGGGGGCTCTCACCAGTTGGTTTGTCAAGAAGGAACATGTCCTCCAAACCTTGGAGACTCTCCTTTGTAGAAGGAACAATGGCACACACGAAATAGGGAGAGAGTGAAAAACCATGACATGAAGCATAATTTCCCTTTGCCTTCTCAATGCTCAAACCCAATGGAATAGTAGAGCCCTTCTCCATAGTGTGAATTGGAAGACCATAATATAAGCATTGAGGATAAATAAATAAATAAATAATATAAACACTTAAAATTTATTTTAGATAAAAAAGTTGGAATAATTAATTATTTAAAATAAATGCATAAAAATTGAACAAATAAAATAATTTTATTTATTTGGAAATTTAATATAGGTAAATTATGAGAAATGGTTATAAGTGATTCACCCTTGCACATAAAAACTGGGATTAGTTAGAAAAATGTTTTAGAATCTATAAATTCTTTGTAAATATCCTTGCAAGTCACTTCTATGACTATTGGATTGATTGTGCAACCATAGATTTGATCTACCAATTCAATTAATATCTCTATATTTCTATCAGTATTCAATCTTAATATGTGTAGATGTTTACACTGATTGCCTACATAAAAGCTTGGTTTTATATGGTTGGGAGTTTGTTAATGACAAGGAATTATGTCTCCCTTTGATCAAACCCATAAGAATCTAAGTCAAAAAAATTTAAAAATGAAAAATAATAGGCAAGTGTGCAATATATGGTTTAGGTGATGATGAAAGAAATAAGTATGGTGATAAACACTTTGATTAATGCTTGATTAAATGTAGAAATGAGATTCTCTTGTGAATTCTAGGTGTGATCAGATATGTTTATTTCAAAAAATGAACTAGAGTTATCCCTTAAATATAACTCCAAAGGTGACAAGTGAAATTTTTCACACTTTAAGTGTTACACCCCAAATGTAGAGTTACTATTTACTATTACTACATAGGGTAAACTTGAATGTAATGTGAATTCTGGAGATGAATAAAGTATGTTTGTACCTTGTTATCAATATGAATGTTATCTCATATGATGATTGTCTCATTTGATGTTATCTCAGTTGATGTTATTCATGGTGAAATATTGCATATAAGTGAATGAAAGGTTATTGAATTATTATCATTCTAACTTTGGAGATGATTATGTATACTGCATATGTTATGAACAATTGACTATTGTGTACATGTGTTAGTGGATGCAGGTATGTGTTCCATTCCTCTAGGTAGAGGGGAAGTATCACTCGGGAGAAGATCTTGGTCAGGTAACTGCTAAAAGTAAACTACTTGAGCATATACACACACCACATTAGAAAGATTGAGTTGAGTCAATTTGTGGGTAATAGGTAAGTCATCCCTAGCTGTATGTCTGCATTTGAGAGTCTTGTTTACTTCTACATGCATTAGGCGATGTTTATCTATTTGAGCTTTTGAAATCTTTCTTGTGCTATTATGATTATATTGACAAGTGGGATGTACGTGGAAGTATGTTTATATATATGCACATGCATGTCAATAGGATCCAATGACATGTATATGCACATGTATAGATATACCACATGTAAACACTTATCAATATGATGGTAACCGTGATTGGCTATATATGAATAGGGTGTGAACATATATATGTGTATAGTATATACAGGTATCCATATGTATATGTATATTGATACACACGTACGCTAGCGAATGGACATGCTCATACAGATGCATCGATATGATATACTTATATATACGTGTACATAGAAGCATATACATTTATACACACACATATATATATGCATACATCCAGTATAATATGTTTATTATATACTATCTTGCATGTACTCATATATATATATATAGATTGTATCCAAAATAACTTTGACTTAATAAATACTTCTTAATCCATTATTCTTAAACAAATAAATGTAATAATACAAAAATGATTTTTTTATTATAAAACCTATAAAAAAAAGTTTGCATATCATATCATATCCCATATATTTATGTAGAAAAGACACACATATATGGTTCACAATGCTATCCAAGTAAAAAGTTGATTTGTATATATATTATATATATATATATATATACATGTAAAGTATTTAAATATATATGTATATAATATATATTATACATATATATATAATATATATTTAGCATAATATATATGTTTTGATTATAGGGACAAATAGGTTTTGAAGGGACCCGAAACCATTTACAATCAAGGATACAAAATGCTGCCAAGAAATATTTTCAAAAGACCACCAATAGTAACCCAACAGCCAAAAAACACCAACTGGCAAGTGTTATACTAAAAGTAAGAAAAATAACCACTGACAACACCCATCAGCCACAAAACAACAAAATAACCTAAAAGAAACCTACACCCAGCAGGAAATAGAAAGCAAGAAAGAAAAGACCACACTCTAATTCAAGCCACTTAAAGTGTTGGGACCTTAATCTGCTAGTTTATGTGCCTCTCGACTATATATGGAAGCTCCTTCTCAACATCAAATGTTTTCTTCCAATCAGCCAACCCTCTACCATCAAAACCTTTGTCATCATCCTTAGCAAATTTTTTACCCTTTCCCTTGGTCGCATACTCTTTCTCGATAAGCTCAGAGAAATAAACCTGATCCTCCCTGAGCTCACTTATTTTCCTGAAAAGGACTTCTAGGGAGTTTGCACTGTTTTTGACAAAGATATGGCATTTCTGCATTAACTTCTTGATGTTCGTATTTATGCCTAAAACCTTGGCTTCCAAAGCCGCTAATCTTTCATCACACAGAGACTTAAAGTCATGATAGGAACCTTCAAGGTCCACCATTTTGTCTATAAGAATGTCCAACACTAAACCCTTCAGAACATTCTTCATATTCTCCTTTAAGCCTCTTATTTTAATATTAATCTTATTGAACTCCTAAAGAGTCCATTTAGCCAACTTAAAGGTATTGGTGGCCCCATCCCTAGCCATATACAGTAAATCAAACATGGAAGTAACATCATCATCAAGGTAAGAAAAGTCCTCAAAAAGAGGATTTACCTTCAAAGGCTCTTGTTTGGCTTTATTCTTTTGCACATCCTCCTCATCCAAACCCCTAATTTCCTTGTCTTGCTCCTCCTTGGGAAAGTCCTATATGGGAGAATCCTTAATGGCCATCATCTTTTCATCAACATCCTTATCTTCACCTGCCACATTTGGGACCTTGGTCGGAACCTCAGAGGCCTTGTTCTTTAAGTTAGCAATACGTTTTGACAGCCTCCTCAGTTTATCAACCAAACCCTCAGCTTTACCTTGTGTCCCCACCTCCGAATCACCACCAACAACAACTTTACCAACAACCACCTCCTCAGACTTGGGAGAAGAACCACCCAACCCCACCTCTGTGTCCTCACTCTTAGAAAGGGCCAGCCGCTTAGCAGTCCAGTTACACTTAGCACCAACCACCTTCCTCTTCTTCAAAGATGTAGTCGCAGCCGCAGGAGAAGCATCCTCCTCATCTTCCTTCCATTCCTCCTCCTCCAAAGGGGACTTTGAACCCGATGACCTAGAAAAATCACTTACAACTTTTTCCTTTCCCTTGATGGTCGGAGCAAGGATAAGAGCCTTGATGTACTCCATGATTAATAAGATAAGCCCTTCATGGAGGACAGGAGCCCTCCTATTCTTCAGATGAGCATACACCAAGACCTCCAAAGAAGATAATAGAAAAAAAGGAAATGGAATGAACAAACCATGTCTAAAATGGTTGAGGAGAGTAAAATGGTGACCAAGAATAGCCCTAAACCTCCCTTCTAGAGTCATGTAATGCATTAGGACCTCAGCAACACTCGTCCATATTTTCTTGAGGGAAGTTCTCTCATAACTCTAGCTCTCCAATTTGATTAATTGCTTCCTCTCATCATGTTTAAAAAATTGGACCATTGCGTCCTCATTACTTTTTTTATCCTTGAAAAACTTTTGACCTACAGTCGACATCCCCGTGACAGTGGCTACCAAGTCCTCATTAACCTCCACTTCCAGACCTTTAACCTTGAGCTTACGATTATGCCAGAAAGAAACAAATTATGTCAAGGCATTAGGGTCATGTCCGCGCAATCTCTCCAAAAATGGAGTGAAATTCCCATGGCTCAAAATATTCCAGAGTTTCTTCTTTCTCTGAATGTCATCACAAGAGTGTGGCTCGATTTGGCTCTTGTCACCACCCATGGCCACTGACATAAGACTCATAGAACCCTTGTGAAAACAACTCAACTGAAGACCAAAGAGCTGCCAAACACCCACAAAGCGTGCAAACTAAAGGAAGGTACTAGACCATAAACGCTGCATCACCTCACCCCACACCATCATTTCTTAATAAACTCCTAGCTTTCTCGGGAAGGATCGATCCCTCCTCCCACGAATGAAATTCATTTAAGCTGACAGCCTTGTCGAAAAAAAAAATCTGCCAACAAGTTTCCTTCTTGATAAATGTGAGAGATACGGGTCTCATCACAAGATTGCAACATAATTATCGTATCCTTGATAAGTTGGTCGACATTCCAACTCTAAGGATGAGTGCCATGCAGATAATTTAGAATGTTCATGGAGTCACCTTCCACCCATAATTTGGAGTATCCTTTATTGATAGCATATCTAACACTTATGAATGTAGCCTCCACCTCCGCGTAATGATTGGTCTCGCATAATATATATATGTTATTAGAATTTGACTATCTCTTATTTATTAAAGTAGATTATATATAAAGGTTGTTTTATAATCGATAGAGACTATGGAATGAAGGTCGATATTGACCATATCAATGGAAGCTGATTTAATAGCTTTTGACTACTAGTGGAAACCGATTATCATAGTAAATGGCACACGATATATGGCGTAGCATTATTTTTGATATTGTTGGTTGTAGAATGTTTGATTTGGTCGATGTCTTGAATGAGACCATGCTTGACTTTATCTTATGTATTTCACTGCTTATGTCGATTCATTTACTAGATGGGTCGATAGAAACCTGGTGTCATAATTTGGAATTTGATTGAGTTTTATGGTGCCAAATGTGAAGGAAATAGAATAGGAATTGGTGCCACCTTTATGTTTGATTTGTTGTAGAAGTATTTTCTGAGTAACAATTCAAATTATGCATATGCTGATTGAATTAGTCTTTGGATTTTTGTCAAGAAAACAAGTCGACCTGTAAGAGAATAAGCTGAGTATTAACTTGAAAATTCACCACCTTCCTGATAGGTTTAATGTGTTGCTTTGCATGAAACTTGTTGTCCATTAACATGCCTGCTCTATAGGCTTTAAGGTTGCTTGATTGCTCTATAACTAGTTGAACCATTTCATTTGTGAGGGACGCATTCTTTCCAAGAGATTATAGATCTTTTGCATATCATTATTTTTGAGTTATTACCAGTCATACTTGTCTTATTATATGAGTGAGAAATAGAGAGTGTTCTATTGTGAGAAAGAGGTAGCATTGCTATTGAGTGAAGTAAGTTTTCAACGAGTGAGATATAGTTGTTTGTGAGAAGTTGATTATCAAGCTAATTGTTGTTGGAGAGAGTTGCATTGTTGTCTTTCTATGTTTGATATGCAATCACAGGCATGAGGATCTCTTCTTCTTTGTTATTTTACTTTGATTGATGTGTCTTACATGCATGGTTGAGATGTCTTTTCCAATATATGCATTAGGGAATGTAGATTGTTTTGAAAAGGAAGTTGAAGGTATTATGATGTTTTCATATTATGTTTTTAAGTACTCCATAATAGGAGATGGGTGTTTATCATAGGTATTATATACCAGGTATGATTGAACATGAAAATCACATATGGTGTATTTAGCTAAGTTATTGATTTAACTAGGAAAGCTTGTGTTTACTCCTAGGAGAGGTTATCCAGTATGGGAGGGAACCTAAATACTTACGAGTAAGTAGGGTTAACCAAGTATATAGGTTATCTTTGGAATGAAGGACTATCCATTGAACATAAATAACTAGCTTGTGTACTTACTAGTTAAGTAGGTTTATTCTTAGTAGATTAATATGGTTGTAGGTTATTCGGGATGATGGACCATCCATTGAAGGAAATACCTATGCGTAGATTAGGATAGCCTTAAGTCAAATTGGCCTTGAGTAGTGTATGTGATAGATGAACCTCAGTAGAACATACTAAATGAAACATTTTGGCCAAAGTAATGCGATGACCTTTGGCTCCACTATCAGTTCACCGTGATCTAGTATTACATGCTAGACAAAGATTGTGGGATTACAAGATCTAGTTATGTAGGATACAACACTATGTTCAGTTGGTTGTCGTTATTGGTTACTCTACCAATCTCTTCGTCGAAGGGAAGGGACATCTATCGAATGATAAATGTGCATGGGATCACATTATGAGTCCATGGTTGGCGAAAAAGCAGTTGAGTGATGTTTCTCTTCCACAATAGGTGACAAAGGAACCAAGATTTGAAAGGAAGGATCCTGGACTGTCTTACAACAATTTGTTCTAAATTCTTTGAGTTATGTTTGTAAATGTATGTTTTCTTATATTGATGTATTATATGAAATGAAAAGGAATTCATGTTGTAATATGTTATGCATCTTGATTGGAAATTATGAATAAAGAAAAGAATTTTTTTTATTGCAATGGTTTGTTACTTGTTTATTTACTCGTTTGGTGTAAAATTAGAAATTTTTACTTCATAAAAGGGTTAATACGTTACATGTGGTATCAGAGCTACTAGGTTTAGCTCTGGAACCTATGAGCTTGTCATTCTTTCCGTCCAACATTATCTAATGTTTTGAATCCTTGTGCCAGGATGGTGTGTCTCAGATTAACGGCTCGAAAGTCAGTAATAAAAAATGAGCGCTACCTCAAGGCCAAGAAGGAAAAAGAATCCATTGTTAGAACCATAGAGGGAACCAAGTACGATAATTTTATTTGGTTGAGTGACACTGAAACCTTTAGTCATGCACTTTCTCGAATCAATGATGTGAAGAGGAAGATGAAGATGGAGGCTATGTACAATTACCTACCAACCATCTCACCAGGAAAGTCTGAGTCATTGCCACTTTCCAAGGATATGCCTTCAGAAGAAAGTGTTAGTTTGGCATTCATCTTGAGGAATCCTAGAGTTCTACCACTGGCTGAAGCAATAGCGATTTCTTCGAGTAAGGAGTCTAAGGGATATGTACCACGGACACCACCAGACGATAAATGGCCTCATGAACAAATGTCTCTAAATACACCATATGTGCTTTTCATGTTCAATCATACCTAGTATATAACACCTATGATAAACACCCATCTCCTACTATGGAGTACTTAAAAACACAATACAAAAACAACATAATAGCTTTAACTTCCTTTTCAAAATAATCTACATTCTCTAATGCATATATTGGAAAAGACATCTCAACCATGCATGCAAGCCACATACACTACTCAGGGTTACAATCCAAAGACTAATTCAATCAACATATGCATAATTCAAATTATTACTTAGAAAAGACTTCTACAAGAAATCAAACACAAAGGTGGTGCCAATTCCTATTCTATTTCCTTCATATTTGGCTCACCATAAAACTTAGTCAACTTCCAAATTACAACATCAGGTTTCTATCGACCCATCTAGTAAATGAATCGACATAAGTAGTTAAACATGTAAGATAAATTCAAGGTTGGTTTTACTCATGGCGTTGACAAAGTCAAACATTTCAACCCTTCTATTATCATTTCCATTTGTTCATATTATAGTTGATAGCTTTTCCTTTTTTGTGGGTTTTGGGGTATCTTGCCTGGTTATGGTATCTTTCAAAAGTAAAATAATCAAAGAAGAAGAGATCCTCGTGCCTATTATCGCTTATCCAAACTAAAGATAGCAATGCAGCCCTCTCCAACAACAATTAGCTTGATAATAAGCTTCTCACAAACAACTCTATCTCACTTGTTGATAGCTTACTTCTCTTAAACAACAATGTTACCTCTTACTCACAATAGAACACTCTCTATATCTCACTCATAAAATAAGGCAAGTATGATTGGTAATAACTCATAAATAATGAACTACAAAAGATGTATAATCTCTTGGGAAAGAATGTGTCCTTCACAAATGAGAAGGTTTAGCTATTTATAAAGCAACCAAGCAACCAAGCAACCTAAAGTTTAGGCATGTTAATGGATAGCAAGATTCATGCAAAGCAACACATGAAATCTATCATAAAGGTGGTGAATTCTCAAGCTAATACTCAACTTATTCACCTACAGGTCAACTTGTTTTGTGACAACAATCTAAAGATTTATTCAATCAGCATATGTATAATTCAAATTGTCACAATGAGAAGACATCTACAACAATTCAGACTCAAAGGTGGCACCATTTCTAATTCCATTTTCTACAAATTTTGCGTAGTTAAACTCAGTCAACTTCCATTTTATGACAAGTTTCCATCAACCCATCTGGTGGTTGAATCGACTTGAGCAATATATGCATTAGGGAATTTAGATGATTATGAAAAGGAAGTTAAAGCTTTTATGTTGTTTTATTAATGTGTTTTTAAGTACTCCATGATAGGAGAGATTTATTGACACAAGTATTTAATTATACTAGATATGTTGAAGAGGATGCTTGACATAGGTATTTAATTATACTAGACATGTTGACAACATAGGTATTTAATTATATTAGATATGTTTGAACGTGAGGTATGTAATGTGTTTTGTATTTAATCCATAGTAGGAGATGGGTGTTTATCATAAGTATTATATACTAGGTATGATTGAACATAAAAGGAACATATGGTACACTTAGCTAAGTTATTGATTTAACTAGGAAAGCTTGTGTTTACTCCTAGGAGAGATAATCTGATATGGGAGGGAGTTTTTGTACTTACGAGTAAGTAGGGTAATCCAAGTATATAGGTTATCTAGGATGATGGACTATCCATTGAAGGAAATACCTAGCTTGTGTACTTACTAGTTAATTAGTTTATTCCAAGTAGATTAATATGGTTGTAGGTTATTTGGGATGATGGACTATCCATTGAAGGAAATACCTATGTGTAGTTTAAGATAGCCTTAAGTCAAATCGGCCCTGAGTAGTGTATGTGAAAAATGACCCTCAGTAGAACATACTGAATGAAACACTTTGATCAAAGTAGTGTGATGACCATTGGCTCCACTGTCAGTTCACTGTGATCCAGTATTACATGTTAGATAGAGATTGTGGGATTGCAAGATCTAGTTATGTAGGACACAACACTATGCTCAGTTGGTTGTCGTTATCAATTACTCTATCAATCTCTTTGTTGAAGGGAAGGACCATCTATCGAATGATAGATGTGCGGGGGACCGCATTATGAGTCTGTGGTTGGCGGAAAAGCATCTGAGTGATGCTTCTCCTCCACAGTAGGTGACAGAAGAACCAAGATTTGAAAGGAAGGATCTTGAACCGTCTTACAACTATTTATTTTAAAGCTCTTTGAGCTATGTTTGTAAATGTATGTTTTCTTACATTGATGTATTATACAAAATGAAAAGGAATTCATGTTGTATTATGTTATGCATCTTGATTGGAAATTATCAATAAAGAAAAGAATTTTTTTTATTGCAATGGTTTGTTACTTATTTATTTATTCATTTGGTGTAAAATTATAAATTTTTACTTCATAGAATGGTTAGTATGTTATGTGTGGTATCAGAGCCAGGTTTCGATCCTGGGACCTGTGGGTTATGGGCCCACCATGCTTCCGCTACGCCAGGTAACATACATATTATAGATAACATATAAGCTAATATTCATTACTTAACTAGGAAAGCTTGTGTTTAATCCCAGGAGAGATAATCTAGTATGGGAGGGAGTTGTTTACTTACTTGTAAGTAGGGTTATCCAAGTATATAGGTTATCTTTGGAATGAAGGGCTATCCATTGAACAGAAACACCTACCTTGTGAACTTACTAGTTAAGTAGGTTTATTCAAAGTAGATTAATATGGTTGTAAGTTATCTAGAATCATGGACTATCCATTGAAGGAAATACCTATGCATAGCTTAAGATAGCCTTAATTCAAATCGACCCTGAGTAGTGTATGTGACAAATGACCCTTAGTAGAACATGTAACATGCCAACCCTTCAATGCAGTAAAAATTTCTAAATTTACACCTTGCGAGTAAGTAAATTAGGTAACAAGTCATTGCAATAAAATTTGTCTTTCTTTTATTGAGAATATATGAACAAGATGCCATATCCAATTACAATAAATATTGCATTTCGTTACAATAACTTCATAAGTTACAACAATACAAGAATACATACATTTACATACATAGATCCAATGAGCTTTAGTGGAAGTATAGTAGGAGATGGGTGGAAGTATGTTTATCAGAGCTACCAGGTTCAAGCATTGAAACCTATGAGCTCATTACACAACAATGCGTAAACCTTACCAAAAGATAATGGTTGAAAAATTCCAATGTTTTTAGCTATTTGTGCATATATATAAACATACTTCCATGTACATCCCACTTGTCAATATAATCATAATAGCACAAGAAAGATCTCAAAAGCTCAAATAGATAAACATCACCCAATGCATGCAAAAGTAAAAAAGACTCTCAAATGCAGACATACAACTAGGGATGACTTACCTATTACCCACAAACATAGCTCAAAGAGATTTAGAATAAATAGTTGTAAGACGGTCCAAGATCATTCCTTTCAAATCTTGGTTCTTTTGTCGCTAGTTGTGGAGGAGAAGCATCACTCAAACGCTTTTCTTCCAACCACGAATTCTTATTGCAATTCCCGCACATCTATCATTCGATAGATGGCCCTTCCCTTCAACGAAGAGATTGGTAGAGTAACCAATAACGACAACCAACTGAGCATAGTGTTGTGTCCTACATAACTAGATCTTGTAATCCCACAATCTCTGCCTAGCATGTAATACTGGATCACAGTGAACTGACAGTGGAGCCAAAGTTCATCACACTACTAGACATATATTTTCAGTGATAATAGAAGGGTTGGAATGTTTGACTTAGTCGACGCCATGAGTAAAACCAGCCTTGACTTTGTCTTACGTATTTAACTACTTATGTCGATTCATTTACCAGATGGGTTGATAGAAACCTGATGTCATAATTTGGAAGTTGACTGAGTTTTATGGCACCAAATGTGAAAGAAATAGTATAGGAATTGGTGCCACCTTTTTGTTTGATTTGTTGTAGAAGTATTTTCAAAGTAACAATAGGACCAAAAACCTATAAATCAATTTTCCAAAAAGTGTTGATTACTTTGGTGAGTCTATCCACTAGAACATTATGTCAATTTTACCGACATAGACAAATTGATCTGTCTCTATAATAGGAGTGTAGAGACACTTTCCTCCAATTCATGAGTAATCTAGATATTCCCTTGCCAATACCATAGACAATGATCTTCCTTTGTCTATCCCATAGACAATGATATTCACTATCAAATTATCTGCCTATCCTTTTCCAAGGCATCAATGATAATATTGTTTGATCTTCCAATCAAATAAATATAAGGTATGAGATGATAATGGGACATAATCCTTGAGCTTTCCATTTATCTTTCTCCAAAAATCCCAATACCTTTTCCTTGTGATCATAAAATGTATTGACTTAATTGACACGAACTAATCCTGGTGGAAGTCAGGAGGTTGGACAAGGAACCACTAGAGTAGAGGCTAGGCTTGACCAAATCTTGGCAAGCTTGGATAACCTTGAAAAAAAGAGAGTTAAGGATAGGGTAGAAAAGGAAGTACCCCTTAATAATCATGAGGAAGAAAATTCTTCTCATGGGCATAATGAAACCCATAATCATGAGAAGGAAAAATAACCTGTGCCATCTGTGGAAAGGAATAAGAAGCTTGTAGCATCTGAACTTTCCAGGGACATGAAGAAGGTTATTCCACCTAAGCTTGATGGAAGTGCTAGAGGTGATGAGGCTGAGGTGTGGCTTGTACAAATGGAAAATTATTTTGAAACATGAAACTATGATGAGGTTACTAAAGCCGCATGGAGTGTGTATCAATTAGCAATGGAAGCCTCTAACTGGTGGATGAACAAGAAGTTGGAACTTAATATCAACTCATGGAAGCTGACATGGGGAGAAAAATATGGTTACCATAACTTTACTATGACCAAAAACTTTTGGATTTCTAGGGTTTGAAGCAATGTAACATAACAATTAACGAGTACTAGGAGAAGTTCACCCGACTTCTGCACTATGTTCCCATATATCATAAGGATGAGCGCTTCTATATTAGGAAATTTATAATGGGACTCAATAGTCAAATTGGAGGAGAATTGGATATGCATGGTTTGACAATAATGGATCTTGTATATGAAAAAGCAATTAAGCAAGAGAAAAAGCTTAGAGCTAATTCCACTCATCAAGAAAGAAGGGAGCAAAAGAAAGATGTGGAAGTTCCTAAGAAGGAGGAATCGATGCAAAATGCTCCAAGGAAAAAGGGGAAAAGATTCTGCAATAATGGAAAAGAGATTAGGAGATAACAGAAAAGGAATGATTCTAGCATGGATAATACCAATAAGGCTAGTGAAAATACCAACAAGTTTGGAGAAACCATAGGGAAAAGAGGACTGCCTACAGGATGTTTTATATGCAAAGGGGATCACTATGCAAGTGAGTGTCCTAATAAAAATTTTGGATCGCGACCATATGGTAATCCATTACCCACTCAACAAGAAATGTTTCAGCATAAGATACATGCAGCAGTGGATGATCGTTAGGCAGAGTACCAAGTAACTCCAATCAAAACACCAAGTATTTTGTTTGGCTTACCTATTTCTAATCTTATTGATACTGGTGCAACTGAGAATTTCATTTCACCTAGAATAGCTAAACAATTATCTAGAAAGGCGGTACACATGGCAATGTCTTGGAATGTAGAGTATGCAATCCAGACAAGAGCAAAGGTGGATAAATGTCTATTCGAGGCTAGGATAGAACTACCTAGTTTTACTATATAAGTTAACCTTTATGTCACACCTCTAGGATTATATGACGTTATCCTAGGTATGAATTGGTTATGGAAATATAGGGCTAAGGTAGACTACCATGCTAAGACTGTAGAATGCCTAGATGATTTTGGGAATCAAGTTAAATTCCAAGGGATGCCTAGGGAAGGATATAGATGATTCGAAGTTCCAAAGTATACATGAACTAGAAGATGGTGAAATAGATGAAACTAGAAAATTGGATATGGAGAAGTATCTAATATTAAGGAAACTTTTGGATGTGTTTCCAGAGGAGTTACTAGGGTTGCCTCTGAAAAGAATATTTGACTTCTCTATAGATATTATTCTAGGATCAAAACCTATTTCTAAGGTACCTTAGAGGATGAAAACCACTGAACTTATGGAACTTAAGACACAATTGGATGATTTTTTGTCGAAAGGACTAATAAGGCCGAGTGTATCACCTTGGGGAGCACTAGTCATCTTTGTTAAGAAGGACAGTACATTGCATTTGTGCATCGAGTATCATATGCTTAACAAAGCTACAATTAAGAACACGTATTTTTTGCCATGCATTGACAACCTTTTTGATCAAATGAGGGGTGTCGCCGTATTCTCTAAAATAGATATGAGATTTGGATATCACCAAATGAGGGTTAAAGATGAAGATATCTTTAAAACAACATTCAGAACCAAATATGGAAACTATGAGAACTTCACAATTTTACCTTTCGGTTTAACAAATGCACCTGCAACATTCATGAATCTAATGAATAGTGTGTTTAGGGATTACCTCAACAAATTTGTACTAGTTTTTCTAGATGATATTTTGATTTATTCTAGAAATGAGGAAGAACATTGCAAGAATTTAGAAATGGTCCTACAACGTTTGAGAGAACATAGGTTGTATGGTAAACTTTCCAAGTGTACATTCTTCCAAAAGAGGGTACATTATTTAGGTCATGTGATTTTGGTAGATGGAATAGTCATAGATCTAGCTAAGATTAAAGTAGTAATTGAGTGGCATATACCTAAGAATGTGTTGGAGGTAAGAAGTTTCAGGGGTTTAGCATGGTATTATAGGAAGTTTGTTGCAAACTTTTCTAAGATCGCTTTTCCAATTATTTCTTTTCAAAAGAAAGGAAAGAGATTTGAATGGACTGAGAAGTGTCAAGAGGCTTTTGACCTACTCAAGCAAAAATTAACCACCGCATCGATCTTAAAAGTACCAGATCCTAAAGGTAACTTTATGGTTAGTACAGATGCATGCAGAGAAGGGTTAGGAGGCGTGTTGATGCAAGATGGGTAAGTAATTGCTTATGAATCTAGGAAGTTGAAACCATATGAGATGAATTATGCCTCGTATGATTTAGAGTTGGTAGTTGTGGTTCATGCATTATAAATGTGGAGGCACTATTTTCTAGGAAAACCCATTGAGTTGAAAATTGACCATAATAGGTTAAAGTACCTTTTTACTCAACCTAATTTGAATGCTAGGCAAAGAAGATGGTTATAGTTATAGCTGACTATGATTTTAACATTAGTTATATTAAGGGAAAAGAAAATCGAGTTGTCGATGAATTAAGTTGAAGACTTGACACATTGCTTCTATAGTAGCAATTCAAACCAATGTTAAGGGAAAGTACTCCAAAAGTGTAAGGAGGATGATTATTATTTGCAAGTTAAGCAAGCACTCACTAATATTCCACAAGATCCTAGGTATGAAGGTTTTCAATTTGATCCTAATGGATTACTTAGATATAAGGGGAGAATGTATGTACTTGACGTAAAGGAATTAAGAAATTTGGTATGGAAGGAAATACACAAAGCACTATACTCTAGACATCCTAGAGTGATGAAAATGATGGTTGATGTTAAACCATTATACTTCTAGAAGGGAATGAAAGGTGATGTCACTAGTTTTGTGGCAAGGTGTCTTGAGTGTCAAAGTGTGAAATTTGAGCATCATCATCCCGTGGGCTTGTTATACCCACATGATATACTAGAGAAGAAGTGACAAGTCATAAGTATGGACTTTGTGCAAGGATTTCCTATGTCAAGAAATAAGCACAATGTCATTCTGGTGGTAGTAGATAAGCTTACAAAAGTGGCACATTTTATACCAAGGAACCTAACTGATGGAGCACCTGTCATAGCAAGAAAATTTGTGTAGGAAGTGTTTAGATTTGTTAGAATTGACTATGGCTGCCAAGACCTAGAGGCCAAATGGAAAGCACAAAAGAGAGAATATGAATATGACAAGAATAAACTATATTCTTATCAATATGATTCAATGATATGAGATGATATTTTATAATGAGAGAGACCCCTTGGTTATATAGCCAAGGTGAGATGCAAAATGTCATAGGATTATGACAAGTGTCTTAATCATATGACATGAGACAACTCGTCACACTTACCTAGGTTCACATGTGTTACAAGTCAAAAGATAAGATGACAACTAATGCCAACTAACACCTTCTAGAAAGATTTCTTCCTATGACCTAAGTAAACTTAACATGTGTAAATAAGTCCCCTAGTAATGAATGAACTAGGTACAAGACTTTATTTACACCAACACCCCCCCTTAAGTGCAACTTAGAGAGTAGAAGATTATTATGCAAATGACAGAAAGATGCAAGGATGGGTCCCGAATACTAGGCCATGTTGGGTACCCATGTACATATGCAGATGAAATGAAATCTCTCACAAATGAAGAAAAGGAGAAAACCCAGTGGGACAAAACTCCTCCCCAAAAGAGAGATGAAATACAAAAATTGAAATACTCTCAATGAAGAATGAGAAGGTAAAAAACCCAAGTGAGGGAAAAGACCCCCCCATAAGAGAGAAGTAGAAGAGAGACAAGGCAACCCCTCCTCAATGTTGAGTCTCCTACAATGATGGTAGAAGCTCGACATTGAATGATAAAGATGATCCAATCTTATCAAACAACATTCCTCCCCTTAGGAAGAAAAAAAACCATGAATGTATGCAGGATGTCAAGAATATAGATGGTGTATGATGTCTCTGAATCATGCTCAAGTGTCTCCATGTCAATGTCGAAATTTGACACACTCCAAACATGCATTCTAGGCCACACTGCTGAAGAGGACAATCCAACATCTAGTAGAGATGAATGTATAACATGATCCAAAGACAAAGATATCCCCTCTGGAGACAAAGAAGCCTTCTCCAAATGTTGTCCAAAATTATCCACACTCATGTCAAACTGCAAAGAATGATCATTTAGAGAATGAACAAGAGGGCCAAAGTGTTCCCCCACAACAACTAAAGAAGGATTTTCTCCATCAAAGAGAAGATGAATGTCATCAATGGTGTCCTCCAAATCTGTAATATGAGACTCCACAAACAAGTTTGAAATACCTGTCAAGAAGTCATCATAAGTAGCCAAACCTGAAAGACAATGAGGTATGTCTTGTTGCACTGAATCACAAGGAGCCAAAACTGTAGCAACACAAGCATCATAAAAAAAAATAGTAGATGGAGGAGATGAAATGCATACCTCAAGAACTAGTTCTAATGTGAGAGCTCCCATGTTCAAGTAGCCAAATGTCTCCTTTGAATCATAGTTGTGATCAATAGTCGAAGGAACAATGTCACCATTAGAAGCAAAATTTGCAAAGGTATACAACCGAGATGAATGATCAACCACCCCAGTAGCAATGATCTCTCAACTCTCAAAGTATCGATGATGACTGAATCAGGTGTGAAATCCACAGTTCTCCCATCTCCACCATGTGTAATTTGATAGATGGAAAGAATATTGTTCGTCAAATGAGGAACACTCAAAACATCCTGGAAAGTTTTGTCCACAAAACTAATAGATCCCTTCCCAATTACACTCATGTATGTATTGTTTCCCATCAAGATAGGAGACGTAGTACAAGGCTGAAATGAAGAGAACATAGACTATGAAGATGCCATATGATGAGATTCTCTTGAATCTAGAAGCCATCTCCTTGATCCTGGACCTGAAAAGGAACAAAGAGCCTGCCCTTTATTTCCTAATGTAGATGCTTGACCTTTTTCCTTTTTAGACTGCTTTGAAGTAGAAGGAGAAGAAGATTTAGACATTCTAGAAGGAAAATCAATGTGATTCTTTTTGAGAATATTTTTCAACTCATCAATATCCTTCTTATAACAATAGTTTTCTTCATGTCCACCCTTCTTGCAATATGCACAAAAATGCCTCTCCTTCTTAGATGATTCTCCTTTAAAACCCACAAAATCACTACAAATACCAACACAAAAGATGTGAGACAGAAAAATGATTCAAAATGAAATTACAAATTCAAAGCTTAGATGCTACATCCTCATGGGTTTGATTCATTACAACAAATCAACTCTAAAAAGAAAAACTATTATTTGGAGCCACAATTTGCACTATCAGGGCCGCCTTCTACAACCCCCACTTAACCCTTTTTCTTTTCCCCAATAACCACCCTAGAATGTTCTAGAAAGTTCAAATTTCCCCTTTTGTTTTGGTGCCAAAAGTCTCGCTGTTTGATTTTTGGCCTAGGAAGAAATTTTTATGAAATTCTCTTTTTAGAGGACCAACTTCGTGGGGCCATAACTTTTGATCTGGGTGTCTGATTTGCTATTATTGCATATCGTCGAAAATTTCTCAATGAGCTCTACAATTCGAAAACCCATCGTAGGTTGGTTCAACCACTTTTTGAGTTGTTTTGGGGCCTCCAAAGTTTGATATTTGAATTTGAAGCTGCATTGGAGAAATTTCCCAGGACATAAACTTTAATTTCTCCCAAACTGTGTAGGGTATTGAGGTGATTCTTTCACGACCGAAAGTGTTTTTCAGCTCTACTCCTTGGGGAAAAATTTCACATCCATACGAGCCCATTTTGGCCGATTTACTAAAAAAAGTAAGTGTTTGTTTTCACTATTTTTGACACCTGACAGTCTTATACCCCTTAAGTGCCATCGTGGGACTCAAAACAACTAAAGAAAATAAAGAAAACAATTTTTTTTTTGGTGATGCAAGATTTCCCTACACCATTGGATGCTCCTACATCACAATTTCTAGAAACACCAGACACCAAAACCAAATTCTAATTGCACCACTATGAAGAGTGCGAAAAATTAGCCCAAATCAAAGAAAATTGCTCGAAAAAAGGAGTCAAAATGAGCAAGATATGATACTCTGAAGTCAGACTAAAAAATAAAAAATCCCAACAGTGAGGGGGGCAAATTTTTTTTAGAAAATGATGATGTCATCAATCTGCGGGATAAAAGTTGGCGTCCATAGGCCCGTCATGTCGGAAATCACCCATAGCTAGAATATTCTTTACCTGATTGAAATATGCCAAGGAATCTTCTCAGAATCTTTGGTGCTATAGGAATCTAGAATATGTTGTACGAAAAAAGGAATATTTGCCTGCTTTACAAAAATTGTCGAATTTTATTATGGAGGTTGGATTTTGAAGACGTTGGACTGAGATTTTTTCGCCAGTTATTGAATTTTCAATGCCTTCCAGTGGAGGTTTTATGGGGCCATGGGGGGTCGCGACGGTACGCCACGTGGCCTCTACTTGTCACCACGTACCTTTGGGTACATGCGAATTGCGGATACTCCGCAGTACCTTTAAAAACAAAAAAATATTGCAGATTTTTGCTTTCTATTTTTTTGATACAAAAATTTTCTTACAATGAATTTAATTGTGGATTAAATTTTTCAAAAAAAAATTCAAAATTTCTCCACGAATTAATCTTTAAAAAAGCTACTGCTGGTAATTATGACAACCTGGGGGGCTGTACGGATCTCAGAGCAAAATGTTTTTTCCTCACCAGACAACTACTTTAGAATGGACAAATTGACAATCAATCTTAGGGTTTTTGGCCCTTCTAGGCGTGATGGCAAGGTCAAATTTGACCCAAAATGCTCCAAAATTGTAGCTACCTTCTGGATCTGGCAACCACTTTTCAGCTTCAAACCCTCATAGATTTGACCTCATATGTCCAATTTGGATGAAACAAAAGGAAAAATCAACTTTCTCGAACCTTCCAGATGTAATGGTGAGCTTAGATTTGCACCAACAAGATCCGATATGAACCTGCAATAAAGAGCCACAAAATGGAACACCCCCAAATCTGGTATCTCTCTTAAAAAAAAAGACTCTCCAATGGCACCCAACCCACTATGATACCATGTAAGAATCGGCTATGGCTGCCAGGACCTAGAGTCCAAATGGAAAGCACAAAAGAGAGAATATGAAAATGACAAGAATAAACTATATTCTTATCAATATGATTCAATTCTATGAGATGATATTTTACAATGAGAGAGACCCCTTGGTTATATAGCCAAGGTGAGATGCAACATGTCATATGATTATGACAAGTGTCTTAATCATATGACACGAGACAACTCATCACACTTACCTAGGTTCACATGTGCTACAAGTCAAAAGATAAGATAACAACTAATGACAACTAACACCTTCTAGAAAGATTCCTTCCTATGACCTAAGTAAACTTAACATGTGTAAATAAGTCCCCTAGTAATGAATGAACTAGGTACAAGACTTTATTTACACCAACAAGATTGCATGGAATTCTTGAAAAGATTATTTCAGATAGAGATGCATGAGTCGCTTCTAGGTTTTGGCAAACCTTGTTTTTTGCACTAGGGACTCAGTTAAATATTAGCTTAGCATATCATCTAGAAATAGATGGGAAAACAGAAAGGGTAAATCAAGTATTGGAAGATCTACTTAGAATGTATTGCATGGATCAACAATACAAGTGGGAGGATTACTTACCCTTATTTGAATTTGCTTACAATAACTCTTATCATTTTGCGATAAAAATGGCTCCATTCGAAGTTTTGTATGGTTGAAAGTGTCGATCTCCTATAAGTTGGGATAAACTTAAGGATTGAGTAAGTCTTGGACCAGAAATGTTGGCTGAAATGGATGAACAAGTTAATATTGTGAAGCAAAGGTTAGCTGAAGCTAACGATTGACAAAAAAACTATGCTGACGCTAAGAGAGTGCCTCGTAATTTTTCCTTAGGTGACAAAGTATTGTTGAGAGTGAAACCTCACAAAAGCTCTATTAAATTTGGAAAGTCTTCTAAGTTAGCCCCGCATTACATTGGACCTTTTGAGATTCTAGAGGAAGTGAATCTAGTAGCCTATCATATTGTGTTGCTACCAGCTCTTGCAAGAATGCATAATGTCTTCTGGCATGTGTCCTACCTTAAAAAGTATATACCAGGGGATAATCATGTAATTGATTGGATTGCTTTACAGGTACGAGACCTCAGAGTAGTACTCTCGAGCCTGTTAAGGTGCTAGGAACATGTAAGCTACACTTGCGTACCAAAGAAGTCTTGCAGTGCAAAGTACAGTGGGACCAGTATGTAGAAGACTCAGCTACTTGGGAGGACTATGCAAAAATTCAACAAAAAATTTCTCATATTCTTAGTGCTTATGGGAATGTTTGAATGATGTGTTGTTAGTTTTTATGTTTTAATTATACCTTAGGTTGTCGAGGACAATGATTCATAAGGGGGGAGTATGTTACACCCCAAGTGTAGAGTTACTATTTACTATTACTACATATGGTAAATTTGAATCTAATGTGAATTCTGGAGATGAATAAAGTATGCTTATACCTTGTTATCAATATGAATGTTATCTCATATGACGATTGTCTCATTTGATTTTATCTCAGTAGATGTTATTCATGGTGAAATACTACATATAAGTGAATGAAAGGTTATTGAATTATTATCATTCTAACTTTGGAGATGATTATGTATACCGCATATGTTATGAACAATTGATTGTCGTGTACATGTGTTAGTGGATGTAGGTATGTGTTCCATTCCTTCAGGTAGAGGGGAAGTATCACTTGGGAGATCTTGGTCAGGTAGCTGGTAAAAGTAAACTATTTGAGCATATACACACACCACATTAGAAAGATTTATTTGAGTTAGTTTGTGGGTAATAGGTAAGTCATCCCTAGTCATATGTCTACATTTGAGAGTCTTGTTTACTTCTGCATGCATTGGGTGATGTTTATCTATTTGAGCTTTTGAGATCTTTCTTGTGCTATTACGATTATATTGACAAGTGGGATGTACATGGAAGTATGTTTATATATATGCACATGCATGTCAAAAGGATCCAACGACATGTATATGCACATGTATATATATACCACACGTAAACACTTATCAATATGATGGTAATCATTATTGGCTATATGTGAATAGGATGTGAACACATATATATGTGTATAGTATATACATGTATCCATATGTATGTATATATATATATATATATATATATATATATATATATATATATATATATATATATATATATATATATATATATATATCGATACACACATACGTTGGTGAATGGACATGCTCATACGGATGCATCGAAATGATATACCTACATATACGTGTACATAGAGGCATATACATTTATACATACATACATATACATATACATATATATATATGCATACATCTAGTATAATGTGTTTATTATATACTATCTTGCCTATACTCATCTATATGTGTGTATATATATACATTCGATATATATATGTGTGTGTTTGTGTGTGTGTGTGTATGTATATAATATATATTATATATATAATAATATATATTTAGCATAATATATATATATATATATATATGTTATTAAAATTCGACTATCTCTTATTTATTAAAGTAGATTATATATATAAAGGTTATTTTATAGTTGATAGAGACTATGGAATGAAGGTCAATATTGACCATGTCAATGGAAGCCGATTTAATAGCTTATGACTACTAGTGGAAACTGATTATCATAGTAAATGGAACACGATATATGGTGTGGCATTACTTTTGATATTGCTGGTTGTAGAATGTTTGACTTGGTCGATGTCTTGAATGAGACCATGCTTGACTTTGTCTTATGTATTTAACTACTTATGTCGATTCATTTACCAGATGGGTTGATAGAAACATGTTGTCATAATCTGGAAGTTGAATGAGTTTTATGGCTCCAAATGTGAAGGAAATAGAATAGGAATTGGCACCACCTCTGTGTTTGATTTGTTGTAGAAGTCTTTTCTAAGTAACAATTCAAATTATGCATGTGTTGATTGAGTTAACCTTTGGATTGTTGTCAAGAAAACAAGTTGACCTGTAGGTGAATAAGCTAAGTATTAACTTGAGAATTTGCTACCTTTCTAATAGATTTCATGTGTTGCTTTGCATGAAACTTGCTATCCATTAACATGCTTGATCTTTAGGCTTTAAGGTTGCTTGTTTGCTCTATAAATAGCTAAACCATTTAATTTGTGAGGGACACATTCTTTCCAAGAGATTATACATATTTTGTAGATCGTTATTTTTGAGTTATTACTAGTCATACTTGTCTTATTATATGAGTGAGAAATAGAGTGTTCTATTGTGAGAAAGAGGTAGCATTGCTATTGAGTGAAGTAAGCTTTCAACAAGTGAGATAGAGTTGTTTGTGAGAAGCTGGTTATCAAGCTAATTGTTGTTGGAGAGGGCTACATTGTTGTCTTTAGTTGGATATGCGATAAAAGGCATGAGGATCTCTTCGTCTTTGTTATTTTACTTTGATTGATGTGTCTTACATGCATGGTTGAGATGTCTTTTCCAATATATGCATTAGGGAATGTAGATTATTTTGAAAAGGAAGTTGAAGTTATTATGATGTTTTTATACTGTGTTTTTAAGTACTCCATAATAGGATATGAGTGTTTATCATCGGTATTATACACTAGGTATGATTGAACATGAAAAACACATATGGTGTATTTAGCTAAGTTATTGATTTAACTAGGAAAGCTTGTGTTTACTCCTAAGAGAGGTTATCCAATATGGGAGGGAGTCTAAATACTTATGAGTATGTAGGGTTTACCAAGTATATAGGTTATCTTTGGAATGAAGGACTATCCATTGAACGAAAATAACTTGCTTGTGTACTTACTAGTTAAGTAGGTTTATTCTTAGTAGATTAATATGGTTGTAGATTATCTCGGATGATGGACTATACATTGAAGGAAATACCTATGCGTAGCTTAAGATAGCCTTAATTCAAATCAACCCTGAGTAGTATATGTGATAGATGACCCTCAGTAGAACATACTAAATGAAACACTTTGGCCAAAGTAGTGTGATGACCTTTGGCTCCACTGCCAGTTCACCGTGATCTAGTACTACATGCTAGATAGAGATTGTGGGATTACAAGATCTAGTTATTTAGGACAC
This sequence comes from Sequoia sempervirens, assembly GCA_007258455.2. Lineage (NCBI taxonomy): Eukaryota > Viridiplantae > Streptophyta > Pinopsida > Cupressales > Cupressaceae > Sequoia > Sequoia sempervirens. The sequence goes on along the minus strand of VDFB02000581.1, from coordinate 323,793 downwards.
AACACTATGCTCAGTTGGTTGTCGTTATCGGTTACTCTACCAATCTCTTTGTTCAAGGGAAGGGCCATCTAGAGAAAGATAGATGTGCGGGGGACCGCATTATGAGTCCATGGTTGGTGAAAAAGTGCATGAGTGATGCTTCTCCTCCAAAACAGGCAACAAAAGAACCAAGATTTGAAAGGAAGGATCCTGGACTGTCTTACAACTATTTGTTCTAAAGATATTTGAGTTATGTTTGTAAATGTATGTTTTCTTACATTGATGTTTTATATGAAATGAAAAGGAATTCATGTTGTAATATGTTATGCAACTTGATTGGAAATTATCAATAAAGAAAAGAAATTTTTTTATTGCAATGGTTTGTTACTTGTTTATATACTCGTTTGGTGTAAAATTAGAATTTTTACTTCATAGAAGGGTTAGTACGTTACATTAAGTCAAAATGCAATGGTTATTCAGAAGAGTTAGGTTAGCCTTAAATTGAAATTTTAAAACTAAAATTTTAGGGGTCATTTTCATGAATAGAAAGATCAATCTAAGTCAATCTTGCAAATCACAAATTTGACCCAGGGTAGAAAAATGGAAATTAAGGATTAGGACCAACACCAAGGAATGAATGTAGATGGAATCTAATAAGTTTAATGTAATATTTCATCTCATCTAAGAAGAAAAACATTCCACTTGTACCATTTTCATTGCATAACAAATAATTGAGTTAAAGTGTGTCTAAAACAAAGGGGAAAGTGCAAGGTATGTAATTTTCACCATTACAATTTTCCCCTACTTTGATTTTAGGCCAAATACCATGGAAATACATGTCAAACAAAAATTAGGAAGCCAATATGAAAGGGAATTTATTCATTCATAAAAAGGTCATAGATAAATACATAGAAAAAGAAATTAATGATTAGCATCATATAGGAACCTAAAATAATAATATATTATCTACAATAAAAAAATAAAGATAAAATAGAGAAGTGTTGAGATATTCTACTTGTGGTGGAACAAAGACATCACCTAGGAGCAACAAACCAATAGATGCTATCCTAGAGCATAAGCTAATTTTACAATTTGAAAATGGTCTTGGTCATGTACTAGTCACTGCAACATACTTAAAGAAAGAATGCTAGTGGCCCCTTATATGACCCCTCTAATTAGTTGCATGTAAAGAATGCATTTAAATCAGAGGTGAGAAAAAATAATATGTAACATGGTATCAATAATGGAAAGTTTAATAAGCATGTAAGAATGTAAGGATAACCTCATGTGACACTAAAAAAGATATTAAGGTATGCTCATAAAAGAACATATAATGAGAAGAAATAAGATTCCTCCAATGTTCACCCCAATTGGGGTGATAGAGAAAATAACATGAATACTATATAAAGTTTTTTTAAAGAAAAAATCATGTTAGATATTATCATGATAAGTGTTATGAAAAATATACTACATAAGAATTCTAACATAAATTATGGTTGTGGCTATAATAAACATGTGCTAAGGCTTTAATCAGAAGATGTGAGTGTGATGATCCTAGGATTCTATCTAAGAGTCATAAGAAAATATCATGTCAACAAAACATGATAAAAATTTAAGCGTAATCAAAATCATTGGAACCATATGGAACATGCTAGAAATATATCATGAATATAGTATAAAGTGGTAAAATTCATAAAGGATATGCCTCCCAGGTGGGAGATGCCCTCTAAATGAAGTAATGTATATAAATATTTATGTAGAATGTGGAAGCTCTAAATATAACTAATAATATTGGAAGGATCATCTTCCATTAAATCATTTTTGTCTCGACTATGTAGTTTTCAATCACTTTCAAGTAATTAGATTTCATCGTGATAATAAATCTATCTTATTAAATATAATTCAAACAATAGGAATGGGTGTTCTACCCTTGGTTATACTTTGCTAATATGATTTTTGAGTATTAGTAGTTTTCTTCGAAACCCATATGGAGGAAGGGACTTTAGAAGATGTAACTTGATGGGATTCATACTTCTTACTTGATTATTATTTTTGGAGCATAAGGATGAAATATTCCTTGCTTTAGCATATATGAAGAATAATAAATGTTCTACTCATGCTTCACTCATGGTGTGAGCAATAATTTGAAGTTGTTTTCTATTCTCAATAAACTTTAGGAGGTAATAAAGAGGGTTTTATGTGCTCCTTATCTTTCTTTTCAACATGTTCTTGATTACTTCTTTGTAAATACATAGGATATAACTTATGAACCTTATCTTGGTGCACATAGGGAACTTCATTAGGAGTTTCCATGTGATTCTCCTCTCCTTACATTCATGGAGAATTTATATGAGAGATTCTATGTAATTATCAAGAGTGAAATGAACTGACTTAGCAATAGGTATATATGAATCTCTTTTTACTTCCACAATATATCTCCATGAACCTATTTAAAATATTGATGGACCATATAATTAACCATATTTAACTCCTCTAACCAATTCCTTCCTAGTGATATAAAATATATTGAAAATGGAATAACATAAAACAATACTTCAATCTCCTTAAGTCCCATGGAGAGGTAAGATTATGCATCCTAAAGTAGCAATAAGAATACCATTAGTCATCTTCAAAGGAACACTTGAATGCACATAAATATCTAGTTGGAAATTAAAATGATATAAACTTTATTTCATGCAAATGTTAAACTAGTTTTTTGGATTGACAATGATACCCACATATGCAAGACCATGAACATATAAAGGTTCATTCTAGTTTTTTAGAGGGATATCCTCATTATAAAATGAAATAAGTAGAGGTATAGTATGAGAAGTCATAGCATGAGTCATCCCCACAAAAGCGTTTGTCTATGTGAGGGAAGAAGAGCCAACATGTTGTTCATCAATAGTATCCTTGTCCATGTGCATGTAGGTCATGGGATTAGTGAAGTGTTTGGGCATCTAATGCAAATCTATATTGTAAGAATATGTGAGGGATTTTTTTGTATAAATATGTTAATTTTTATTTTTTATGATAATCGAATGACTGCTCCCATCATTAATTTATCAACATGTATTATATTTATTGTCAATCAAGTCTTGTACAACTTGTTTGAGAACTATAAAAATTATGTATAATGACCCTTATCACTATGATATTTTCAAAGGACTCTCGTTATATCCTTTGGAAGTCATCTAGAGTGGTCTAAAAGAAAAATAGGAAGAAGAGTGAACAAATTAATATTCAACAAATATTGAAGCATATTCTACCGAGGCACACTCAATCTTGTAAAATTTTGGAGTGTCTAGATGCTTGAAAAAAAGAGCATTAGAAGTACATAGCCACTTGATTAGTGTTGGGTTTGGTTTCTTTATTATCATTACCCTTTTGAAAGATATTGTACTTTTAAATTTTAGAAGGATAAGAAGGTGTAGAAGATGTATGGTATTACCCATATTTCAAACCATTAGACACAAGTAAATTGAGTTCAACATTCTTAACATGAGTGCAAAGTTTCATGAAAGAAATATAATTGTTCAAATATATATTTTTTGAATTTAAGGTAATAACCTCTTAAAAAGATAGTTTACAATTCATCAAGGAGATGTCATTTTCACTTTAGTGCAAAGGGATTGAAATATAATGGTATAATCATTCATGTGTTTGTTAGACCCTTGGGCACATCCAAATAAATTTAAGTTAGTATCTTTAAATCCATATTCACTTGAAAGTGATGAACGAAAGTTGTAGCTAGTTGATTGAAAGTATGAATAGAGTTAGGATCCAAGGAATAAAACCATTGAATAGCATAACATATAAGCGTGTGAAGTAATAATAACTAATGTTTTTCATCATAAGAATAATCTAAAAATACAATATTAAATATGTATAAATGAGTATTTGGGTCACCTTTATCATGGTACATCTTAAAGCAAGGTGACACAAAACCATAAAGTGGTGAATAAATTTCATTTTAAATGCAAGTGGGATGGGAGAAAGGAATGAAAATAGTGGGAGGAGAGGAAAGGATGCAATTTCTTGGTGAGAGGTGAGTCAAACACTAGTGGAGGGAAAGGTGGTAAGAACACTAGAAGGAACATGAGTAGTGAGGGTCACACAAATTGGTAATAGTGAAAGAATCAATGGAAGAATGGGCATGAGAATCTAAGGGGAAATATCCACCATGCAAAGACTTAGAAGTCTTCATAATACCAATTTCATGAAGAATATCTATACCAAATGGTGTACCACTCAATAAATTGTGTATAGATGTGGCTAATTATGAAGGAGAAGTAGACTTAGTAGTATTTGAAAAATATATTTATCTTATAAGAGAGGTATTTCTTATCTACATATGTACCATGATCAAAATTAGATTGCTCATTATGATTTGTGGAATGAAAATCTATGTGAGGGTTTAAGTGAACACTTCTCATAAAAGGTAAATTAGGGTTTTAGCTAACTCTTGGTATAAATCAAACCAATAACTATAATCATTGATAACCCAAGGGAAAATTTGAATATGGATCTTAGAAAAACAATTAGACTAAGATTGGAAGATTAACAATAAAAATTACAAGATAAAAGTCTAATTGGGAATCCAAAGGGTGTGTTGGAGCAAACGGGTTTGCCAAAATGAACAAAAAAATGATGACTAGCTTTATAAAACATGTAGAGTAAATAAATAAACAAGTACTCGAACTCTACCCTAGATAAATGACATGGGACAAGTAAATATCTCAAATAAATGCATGGAAATTGAAAGAATAAAACAATGATACATATCGATAAATTTTATACAAATAATTTATGACAAATGGTTATATGTGATTCATTATTGAATAGAAAAACTAAGACTAATCAAATGAACACTTTAGAATTTATAAACTCTATGTATGTCCCTATGGGTCATTTCCATGATTTTAAAATCAATTACACAATTGTCAATATGACCCTTATGATTATGGATCTAATCTACCTATGTAGATATGATCTATATAAATATATAAGTGAAATCATTCTCAGTATATCTTTGAAAGGGCATAGGATACTGATGTAGGAGCATCTAGGGGTACTAGCAATCTTGCATCACCAAAAATATCGTAATTTTGATTTATTTAGTTTTAATAAGGGCTTAGGGGTTAGGAGAATAATATTTTAGTTTGCAACAATGTAAATTCCCTTGATGTGAAAATGTAAATGTAAATTTGATGGGAAATAGGCCTTAGTAAAGTAGTAGAAGCATCTAGTGGAGGAATATTCCTTTTGGGCGTCCACTTTAGGATGAGGATAAGTAGTTTTTTCTTTTAGCGATTTTGGCATGTTTTGCATGTACAAGTGTCATGAACTGTCATAAGGTGGGATGCAAATAATCTTGCATGTATTTGCATGCAAAGTGTAACCGAAAAGCTGTAAAGAATTTGTAAGAGGCTGTAAGATGTCATAACCACCCAAATCTGATTAGTCAAAGTTTAGGTGCCCATGAGAAGGATGACATTCATTGGAATTCATTTCTATTAGCATATTTTGTAACTCCCTAGGTTGGGCGTGGATTTCTCAAGGTGGTTTTAGGAGGTTGTTTTGTGAAACCATGGATTGTATTCTCTTTTCTTAATATCTATTTATTGATGCCTTTTCATTTGGAGAGGGGGGCTTTGGAGAAGTTAAGTTTGCATACCCAAATGCTGCCAGATTGCTAAAGACACATTTATTGTAGGTGTTGCATGTAGGATTGAAGAGGATTCCATGAGCTTCATTTTGATGTAAATCGTTTGCATATTTGAATGAAATAAAGTTGCAGATTTCTCTTTCATTTTCAATTCTTCATATGTATTTGCAGCCTTCTTGCATAACATATTTTGTGTGTTTGTAATCAGATTTGAAAGGGAGAGTCTCCATTTTCATCAGATACAATGCTTCCTAAACTAATATTAAAGGATAATATTGTGCATATTTCAATTTTTTACAATTACAAAAAGGAGAAACATATAAAACATAAAAAAAATATACCACAACATAGGTGTATGTGTGGAAAATCATTTTGGGAGGAAAATCCATACTCCAAAGCATGAGTTAAATTATCAACAAAAAATGTTATAATACAATCTCAAGGACATTCCCTTATATGATAATCACCAACACACATCTATAGAGTAATTTTAGTATCATAATAATGCCTACAAATGAACTTTCAAAACCTCCATCTCAAGCACCCAATAAATTAGAGTAGAAACATATAAAACCATCAAATGGTAATTAGGAAACCACGAGTTAAAACCACCTAAAATGTGGTTCCCAAATTTATAATTAGAAATCCAACACTCTAAATCCAAGATGAGTCCATAAGCTAAAATATAATATCCTATCTGCTTATCATAAACTTATCATAATCTACTCTTCAAATTGGGAATTCCATTTTGTATCCATATCTCCATTCAAAGATGTCTTATGATGTGTCATAACAAAAATCATAAGTTGGTCAACAAGTATAACTCCTTCGTATAGCTCTTCTTTGTGCCCTAAATATTTTTGCATTTCCGATGTGGGATGCCCAACTTCTATAGGCCATAACTTTTGATTGGGGAGGCTATTGGGTCATATTTAAAAAAAAAAATTAGAAATCAAAAACATTTATGGAATAGGAATCCCTAGAAGTAATGTTCAACAACCTAAATTTTTTAGTTTGGCCAAAAACCAACTTAATAGCCCATTAATTATGTTTTTTTTTTGTTTCATAGTCTAAAAGTTAAATTTTATATTCTTAACATTAGAAGAAAGGTTGAGACACCTTTCATAATAGTCTTGATATTTTTAACTATTGTTTAGATAAAAAAACTTGGTTTTGTGGTCAAGCATTTATCAACAAGGAATATCTCTCCCCTTGATTAAACCCATAGGATGAAGAGTCAATGGTTTTTGTAAATGATTAAAAATAGTAGGAAAGCATGTAAGAGATATCCTTGATGACGACACAAGCAATAAATGCAATGCTAAATATTTTGATCAATTCTCAAATGAATATAGCTATGAGATTATCTTGTGAATTCTAGGTGTGACCATAAATGTCTAGGTGTTTGAAAAGAAAACTAGGGTTATACTGTGAATTAAAATTCAAAGGTGAGAAAGTGAAAAATTTCACATTTTGAATCAATAAACAATGAATAGTTTGAAGGATAAAGTCACCCTCAAATTAAAATATAAAAATAAAATTTTAAGGGTCATTTTAGCAAATCATGGATTAATCTTTAAATCAATCTTGCAAATTATGAATATGACATAGGAAGTGAAAACTAAGGATCAAGATCAATACCTAGGATTAGGCAAGGTTTGAGTTATTCGTCATCTCTTAGATAGAAAATTGTCACTTATTCCATTGTATTTGCATAAGTTTGATAAAAATGAGTCCAAAACAAACAAAAAAAGGCAAAGTATACATTTTCACCATTACACTATTCTACAAGAAAGGAACACTCATTGAATGGTGTCATTAGTAAAGGGAGATTATATAATATGTAAAATTGGTCTTATTATTAAGATTTCCCTCTAAGCGAACTACATGACCAAGAAATTGTCAAGATATTGTGATATTTAATTGTAACTATAATGTATTATCTTATACATCTATAACAATCTTGGAATGTGTACTTAAACACATATGTTGTGGAGATGTATTATTTTATTCTTATTCTCCTTTTTTACTTATAATCTTAGTTGTAATGGCATTCACAATGGAGGTGAAAAAAATTATGGCAACTATAAAAGGTATTTTAGTAGATTCCTCAACTTGGATGTTAAAATTGAATAGTGAAGCATCTTACATTATTAGTGGGGTCCACATGCATGCGTGAAGGTAAATTTGGATTACTACACTGTGAAGTGTGCCATTATAGAGGATTTACAAGTCAAAGATGTTGTCTATTATTATTATGAAGGCTACTTTTGCTATTCATGTCACATTAGGAGTTACACTTACTATTCTCAAAAGATCCTCTTCATTTTGGACATGTGAGTTTTTACATTTTACCATGAATTGATGGTATACTACTTTGGAAAATTATTTATGGTATTCTCTCTCATTTCTCTATATATTGGAGGCATGAGATAATAGCTTCATTATGTTATTTTACAAGTATATAAGTGCTTCTAGAGTGTTACTAGATTGAAGAGAGTTAAAGTGTTGTATATTAATTTCTACTTTAAGATTAATACATTCTTGATCATCTTTGTGATGGTGGAGTTTTTTCAAAAGGGATTTTATACATAAATCTAGTGTTATGTGTTTCTTTACTATAGTTTGATGATTTATACTTCACACTTAATCTTTTATAGATAATCCAATGTTGGATAATTAGAATTAAATTTGCTTCCTTTGGAAAAAAATCATTGTAAGCTTTCTTCACCTTTATTTAACAATATTTCATATTAGAGCTAATGATTATGTATAGAGGGAGTGCATTTCTAAAAAGTGTTTATTCTTTTGGTTGCAATAGGACCTTATACTTTGTGTGGTTTTGTAGATTTATGATGAATTGAAAACCATGGTGACGAGATCTCATTGAATTATTTCACTTTAATCAATAAATATTTTCTTGTCCAAGGTGGTGTCCAAAGGCTATATGCAAGAGGGATAATTGAGAATCTTTGTCTAGGAGTTCTTAAATCCCAAGTTAACATTCATACATACTCAGGTCTAAGTAAATTCATTAAAGAGGAATCTAAAATTATAAATTAAATTAAATAGTAAGCAGACAAGCTTAAACTCTTCAAATAAAATAAACTACTCTAACAATAAAAATAACTATTCTACGAAGTACAAAAAATTATAAAAGACATTCTATGCATCATTTAAAGTGTCGACTTTTAACATCTTACTGAAAAAGAAAAGAAAAGTAGAGAAAACATTCAAAACTACATAGCATAATGAGTAACTAATATGTTAACTATAACTACACATGGGACATTGAACATTTAATAATGTATAACATGTATTAACACAATTACACATTTAATAGTAAGTAAATCACAACTTTGATGACACAATTGATGAATAGTAAATAGAGTGAATCAATAAACAAAATATAATATGCATGAAATCACAATAACAGTGAGCTTATCAGTACAAAATAAATCCTTCTTCTGCCAATTAAGTGGTTCTTAGATTACACTTATGTGCCCATGCTTATTACTTACATCTCATATGGACATGCATTGTGTCTTGATGGTCATATTGGGTGACACCTTGCTTCCCCATTTCTTATTGTATTGCCATGGGTTATTCTATTACATTGGGGGTACCATAAATCCTTCCCCACCTACTATATTTTACCATGTGCTTGTGCCCCCAAAGGTTATTGGTCATAATACATCTAGATCAATCTCATCCCTAGGGACTTATTACCTTACCTTAACCATTATGTGCTCATGCTTTGGAATTCCACAATGGGGGCATACGGCTATCCTACTGTTATACATACTTACATAAGTGCTCTTGGCCATTAAGAGTTATATCACTATTTTCACTTGCCTATAATAGGCATAAATTTATACTCCTTCATATTTATCTCCAACCCATATACTTGTCATTCTTATAAGTTGTAGCTAACTTTCACATTGATGTACCTATAACACTCATTACTTTACATGATTTATATCCTTACATTCTTAGCTTACATTTACATCTCATGTTTTATTTTTTCCTTTCCTCTAATTCCTTGCATTCTATGGATGTGCAAATTAATTGGAGGAGGATCATATCTTATCACTAATGAACTCCTTTGTTGAGATTGCAAATAGTCACATGTGTTGATACAAAGATTCATTAGTATGTTTAAATGGATTATGATCACATGACATGGCAACACTTGATATGCCATGTCATCCTACAACTACCACAGTGGGCAAAGCATTACCATCACCACTTTTCATATGGGTGAAATCTTTTTAACCCTACTCTCTTCTTCTACAACTACACACAATGAGATTTTGTGGGGTCCATTACTTTACATGGACCTCAATATCCTTTTACGCTTGAATATTTACTTTACATGTACGTTTGTGAGTGCTCATTTACTTTAAGATACATGTTCATGATAAGATTCTCATGCACCTGAAAGTGGGGAATGGTGAAATTTGCATACACATGCCAATTCCCATTTACTTGGGTCCATTTTGATGGAATGACTTAATATAATTACATATTGACAAATGACACACTTTTATGGAAAGTTAGGCTCATTCCTCAATCCTTCACCCATCCCCACTTACACCTTCCCATGTTTTCAACCCTATATTATCTACATTTGCACATTCTTATATATTTATCATTCTCAAAACACCTTCCTTTGGAGCACTAAAATGAACCTAATTCTACATCAAATCATTGTAGGATATTTACATGAATAAAGAGTGTTGTCTTAGTTACTTTCACAACTGTAAAGCTAGTCCAATAAAGTGGCTCAATCTAGGAGAATTTGGCCCTTGTGATTTGACAAATTTTCCAAGGTATTTTTAATACACCAATCCTTAACAAACAACACAAAACATAGTTTCAAGTAACACACATTGAAGAATTCCATTGTACGTAGGATCATTTTCAGAGTTGCAAATCACCTTCATGTGTTAGAATAAATTTACATATACAAGATTTATACCCAAAAGATTCAACCTAAGACAAAACTCAAATTATTCTAATCCTAAAATAAGATACAATCAAAGAACATATACTTTCATATTCAAAACATAAAATTAATAAGATACCAAATATATTATTCACCACTATTTTAAAACAAATATCTTTATTCTTTACATTTGATTTCCTAAATTAAAATTCCATTTATATATTTTATTATTCCAAATTATCCATCTAAACAAAATATACCCTTGTGAAGCCATTCTTCGAATTTTGTTCTCATTTGCCCTAGGTATTGTGACATACTTGGGAGTGCTTGGGCCGACTCTTTGGCTCTCCCTCGTGACTTTTTGGGTTTGGGTTCGGGTTATCTCTAGAAACTTAATAAACCCTAAATTAAAACCCTTGTAACCCATAGTTGAACTTACACGTGGCTATCCTTAAAATTAAAAAATATATGTATATGCACACCCTATTCGCATCCTTTCAGTTGACGTAGCAGCATTTGTAAAATTGCCTTGGCGTGGAAGCTTCTACAAAACACAGGAAAGATCAGTTTTGCAGAGAGTGTCAATACCAACAAGCTGCAATCATGAGTACCATGAAATTTTGCAGAGAATGGTATTGTACCCACTTTGCTACTTTCTTTTAAAACCATCCCAGTAATCTTTTCCTAAGATATTCAGCTTTGATAAGTTTTTTTTTTTTTTTTTTTAAACATGTTAATTTGTTTATGTTTCTGACTGTATCTCTCAAGCATTGTTTTAGTTTTATGCCATGGGGTTACAACTCTGATTGTATAGTTAGCTGTATGCAGTAACAATATACTGTACCCAAAGGATGACAAGGAACAGAAGATCTTGCTCTATGCTTGTAGGAACTGTGATCACCAGGTCAGTAATTACCCATGCATTAATTTCAGCTTAGCTTTTCAGTGCAGACAATCAACATAGGATGTTTTTCCTTTTTCTTTTTCCACTCAGGAAAGTGGTTTTGATATATTAGGATTAAATTCTTGACCTGCATCTTACCCTAAAAGCATAGAAACCTTGGACTTTAACACAGAAAATGCGTTTAGTTCCACTGTGTAAACATATGAATGATGCATCGATGTATCACAGAAGCTGCCTTATCACAGTCTAATGGATTTCAACCTGGCTCATGCTCTTACAAGTGCCCCCTATATTATCGTTACACCACAAGCCCTTGGATATGCTTGCTGTATGGGGGTTCTGTTTTAAACGCTGAATTGAATTTTTTAATCTTTTCTTGTTTGCACGACTCAACTCAAATTCTGTGCAGGAGCCTGCAGAAAACAATTGTGTTTATCGAAATGAGATACATCACTCTGCAGGTGAGCGTACACAAGTTTTGCAGGATGTGGCTAGTGATCCCACACTTCCTCGCACTAAAACTGTACGATGTGCTGCATGCAATCATGGGGAGGCTGTATTTTTCCAGGTAAGCTTCCTTCATAGCATTTTCATTTTGCTTTCCCTTTTAATTAGGAAGCTTGAAAATTTTACAGCCTGCAAAGAATTGGTTGTTGTAAGTGATTCTATTACACACTAACATGGGCACTCAGTAGCCACGAAAATAGTGAATTAAATCTTTCTATTTGTGAAGGTTATGTTCCCTCTATTTCAGGCCTGGCTGATGCATTCAGTACAGGTCAAGTGGTATACCTGCTGGTGTAGGGAAAATATGTCTGTGTTAATTGATATATATGTTTAGCTCAGCATTTCATGAACAAAATGCCTTTCAGTGAGAAATTCAATCACAAAAGGTAACTGAATATTGTATGTTTTCGCCGTTTCATGGATTTTCTGAAGTTGACATTTACATGTCTAGTACTGCAATTGTTTGATAAATTTTCAGCCATAATTAGTACAGATGATTTTATTCCAAATGACTGAAATGGGGTGAAAGAAAAACATTTTCTGTGATTTAAATCAGCATACCAATTTCTGAAACATACAGAATATTATGATTAGTAAAGTTTGCTAAGGATGTTCAAACTGGAGGATTATAGTGGGAGGGTCATATTGGTATTATCCAGTCACCTGGAGATGTAGGGTTATGGGTACGGTTACAGTGATGGAGACATGTCATGTTCCCTTTTTTAAATTAAATTAATTCAGGCAACAAATAGCTCAATTCCAATGTTTCCCAGGCTAAGGTAAATTAATAAGGAAATAATAATTTTAATATTTATCGATGTCCTTGATGGAATTTAATTTTTCAAATTTATCTTGGGACATTTATATATTAACTAAGTAGCCGGTTCCGGTACTGGTTCTGGTTCGGGTAAAAATTTTTTTGGAGGGGGACGGGGGGTGGGCGAGGCGGGGGGGTTCGGTTCGCTTTGGGTTTGTTATTACAAAAAACATGTAAAAATTATATATATATATACATGTATGTGTATGTATGTATGTATGTATGTACATACACACACACACACACACACATATATATATATATGTATGTATACATACATACATACATACACACACACACACATACAGCCTAGAAACATGAATTAGGATTAGAATATCACATAACATCATATAAACAACAAAACCACCATAAACTTGAATGTCATTTAAAACATGCATGATAAATATTCATCGTTGAAACTTCAAGTTCAATATTACAACACTTTTAAAGTTTTAATCATCATATGGATTATCTAAATCACCAATATCAATATCAACATTGACATTAGATGATGTAGGAAGACTAGATGAATCACATGTAGTGCCAATGGCACCGTCACTAGCGCTACTATTGTGCCCATGCTGCTGCTGGATATCGGACTCCTCATATGCAATATGGTGGGAAGTGGAAGCATCCAAGTCAGTATGCTTTGGCTCTATATCCCGCAACTTTGTCTCCCCTTCCTTGTAGTCGCGTTGTTTGTGTGAAAGGAGACGCAAGTTGGAATGCACATATACTAAGTTCTCTGCTCTTTTTGAGAATGGCAAGTTGGAATGCACATATACTAAGTTCTCCGCTCTTTTTGCAAATGTGTAGGAATGGCAGTGCAATCGTTTGTAGAAGCTTCAATGATCAATCTTCAACTCCTTTTGTCAATCCAACAAGCAAAAATGAATGCTTAGCCTCTTGGAATGAAAATGCTTGTTTGCAAAACAAATGAATAAGAATGAGGTAGTTTAGGTGTTTAGAGTGATTTAGAGGTCACTTTTAGGGTTCCCTTGGGCGTGGGTCAAAGTCAAACTCCAAAAAACATTTAAAAAATGCTAAAAAAGTCACTTTTTGGTCGGCTGGGCACGCAGGTTCTGCCTTGGTATGTTTGAGTTCTGCCCAGGTTCGTTTGGGATCCTCCTGGGCGAACCAGACCACTTTTTGCAGGATCCTGATTGAACCCAAAGGCAAAATCGGCCCAGGATCCAAACCAGGACTGAACCAAACCCAAACCAGGGGCTGGCAGGGGCAAACCCGGTAACACAGATTATGGTACTTTAAACTGTGACTATTTTTTAAGAAAGATGTCATGGGCTGACTTTGTAGAGTCAATTTTATGGGCACATGCAGTTCTACGAAAAGCATGTTATAAAACTAAACTGTCCGCAAAGACATGAGGAAACATATAAGATTCTGTAATGTCCCCTTCTAGTTGACATCGACATATCAGCTGGATTAGCCTATTAACGGCTCTCGTAGGCTAATGAGGCATGGTGAGAGAGTCATTTTGCAGTCACTTGGTGATTACTTGGCTCAGTTTTTTGATTGGAGTAAGGTTTTCCATTATATTTCATCATTATTTCTATTTATGGAAACCTTATTTTATAATTTGATGTTGAGATGCACTTTATTAATAATATAATATTTTAATATTTCATAAAGTGCAAAAAGATTAAAAAATACTGGAATCTTCTACAAGTCAAAGGATAATATTATTTTATTGAGGCCGACCTCTAGAGGAAATGCATAAATAGACTTTGAGGTCTCACCATTTGGGCATCCAGATTTGATGAATTGTTGATTGGTGAATTCTCTTGAGTATTTGTGGAGCCAAGTGATCTGCAGATTATCAGATTGTCTTTGGGAACGAAAACTCCCATTGATAGCAATTTTGAGGGTGTGAAATATCACCTGAATTATTTCAGTCACTTCATTAGGGCAGAAATTTGTGGCCTAAGGCCAATTTTTGAAGCTTAAAATTATAGGAGTTGGCTGGCATTGAAGAATAGTGTCTTGTGGCAGCGAATCTTTGAAGAGAAAGGTCAGATCTACATTGGGCGAATCTGAAGCAAACAGGGACGCCTTTGGAGAAGCATTTTAATTCATTCCAGCTCATAACCAGGTCGATTCCTCTTGGAGATTGGTGCGCCTCATTCCCAGGGTTATGTTGATCATGTTAGAAGTTATTGGAGGCTTGGAGGGTTAGCAGATTATTTTATTTCATCATTTCCAGTCAGAACAGGGGCGACTTTTTCAGAAATTTGTATTGGCTGCATAAGGTCTTCAACTTCCAGTATATTCACTGCTTCTTCATTGAGGATACAAGGCGGCTCCTAAACCAGGTTCTTTTGCTATTTCTATGCATGTTAGATGATAGTTAGTTGCATAATAGGTACGGCTGTAGGTGACAGTCTGCTTCAGACCTAAGCATTAATTCATATGTATTAGCCAAGAGTCTTGGCTGTTTGACATTTGCTTTGTATTGGAGTATTCATAATAATGGAGATATAAGTAGCTGATTGTTCAATAGATACTCTTGCAAATGGAATTGTAAATGATATGATGCATGGCAAGTGTTTTACAAAATGTCTATTTGCTGTAGCTAGTCTTTGCATACCTAGTTTCCCATATATTTGCATAAAAATCCAAAAAGAATTGCATTTTTGCATGTAGATCAGATTGTAGGCATAAAAGGGGTATTTAAATCAGTCTTAGCATCCATTTCTATCAAGTTACTTCAAACTGAAACACTACAGCAGCAAGCTACAAGGTTGCATATAAACTGTTTGACGAAATTACAAGTCACAATCAGGGCAAAATTGTGGTCAGTTTTGAGTTAGGCTCATTACAGATTCCATCATCTATTGTTTTGTTGTAAGCTGAACTGTCTGTCTTGCTTTAAGGCCATGATTGAACCTGCACTCTTAAACTCTTTAAGACAATTGCACCAACCAATTTGATGATTCAACTCTAAAAGCAACTTCAATGCTGCTGCCTTGTTAAACAGTAGGTTGGGAAAAGCCTTAGTGTTCAAACAGATGGTTTTTTTTGACAAATGTCAATGAATGTTTACCAACTCCATGGACCACTCCACACAAACAGGGCCTGGTCCCCAAACACACATAGTGTGGACTTTCACTGCATTAATGCAAGAGAATGCTTGCCCAGCAATTCCAGAGAGGAATTGAACATAGACCTTCACTGTGATAACACTCTAACTTTACCACTCAGTTATGCCTGCTAGATTGACAATGTTCGTACTGTTGATATTACTATGCTTGACTTAAGTTTTGGAAGACATATTTTCAATGATAAACCTGATATAAAAGAAGCAATATCTCGGTTGTGTGATGGGCCAGCCAAATGGATTAAAAATATAGTCTAGGTTTTAATCTTTGCAGATGTAATCCCATTAAGCTCAAATATAAGAGTCTGAATCATTAACTAAGATCTCTCCATCAGGCCCTTTATAAGGAAATCTGGTTTGTCTACAGGCACAACCCTCTGTCAGGTATAGCTGGGCAGGTATTTTGAATGAATAGGAATATAATTTCCCTAATTAAAAGACTAAAAAAATTAACAAAATTTTAGATTCTGTAAAAGCATGGAGTAAGCACCATATATCACACAAGCTCATCACTTTTTTAGACTTAAAGTGTGACAGAATAAGACATCTACAATGCCAAAGGGAAAGCAATACAGACACACATCAAAAAGCAAACACCAAGTTGAATTAATAAAACAACAAAAACATTCAAGTTACTAAATTGCATATTCAAGATAAAAGTACGTTTATTATTTATAAATTATACAAACTGCATATAAAGATTTTACCTTCACAAGTGGAATAAACCAATTGATCAAATCGCCCTCGTTCATCTGAGAACCAATTCGGCATAGTGATTCAACAGCTTTAGCTCTCACACAGGTCTCCTCTACTGTACAAAGACTTTCCAAAGGAGGCAGCAAAACATGAGCATAGTCAACTCCACCAACATAAGAAATAAAAACTCCCAATTCTTCGGCCATTATCATTTAAAGTTTTAAACCTCATCATCATCATCATTGTTTTCACTCAAAAATGGTATTAGTTCCTTCCTTGCCCTCTCATCAAGAAAGAGCATGAGCAATTGTTGAAAGCCTTCGTGTGAAGTTTAGTCGTAACTGAATGTCTTCATTTTTAAGTTCGTCTATAAGAATAGCAATTGGATATAATTGCTCATCAATCGTAGCCATGCTATTGCACAAGATTTAGAAACTGCACAGTAAGCATTAAGTCAGAACACGGTTACAAACTTTAAAAACACCAAAGAAAACAAAAAGAATCATTGCATGACTTCAATTTAGGCATCATGAGACTGTACAGAAAAGTCTGCAAAATGCAACATATTCAGGGAATAATATTATACTTTAAGATATGTGAAGTATCAAAATAATTAATGTCATATGAATGTAATGGAATACCCTTCTTTGGGTTCCTTCAAACTTAATTATGATGGTGCCTATAGAGGTAATCCCAGCTTGGCCGGAGCTGGAGGTATTATTCAGGATGTGATGGTTCATGCGTACATGCTTGCTCTTTTCTCTTGGCCATATACCCAAACAATAGAGCAGACATGATTACTTTAGCACAAGGCCTCAAATTAACCTCTTCTTGATCCCTTAGATCTTGTGGTGGAAGGTGCCTCTCAAGTGGTGATTGATTCTATGTCTAGATGTCAGTTTTCTAATTGGCATCTCAGTCTGATCCTTGAAGAAGCTTTGCACATCATCACCCATTTTCTCTATCATATAGCCTCATTACTTTCATGAAGCTAGTCATGCTGCAGACTTGTTAACCAGTACAACAAAAAATTGTAACACTATTACATGAATCCTAGGTGTAAACAATAATAGTATCATGATATTTTATAATATTATCTAGATACATTAGAAACTGAACAGTCATCTTGAATACGAACTGAATAGCTATTTTATTGTTGATAAATATGTACTTTGCATCATATTTTCAAGTGAATGAGAATTAGGTTTCACTCTTCCATTTGCAATTTCATTTTGCAGTCCATTTCCTGGCCTTACATTTGTATCAAAGTGCCAGGGAAAATTTTCATTTGAAGCAAATAAATCCATAGTAAAACTTATTTGCTTCATTTTTCAAATCCTTCATGCCAAAGGGACCCAAATTTCCCTAGGTTTGTCCTACAGCAGAGACAGCCAAATAGAGGTCCATTTGACAGAACCCCAGATGGTCCCAAAGGCTATACAAACCAAGATCTAGACCAGGTTCCAACTGGACATGGATCCGGGATTTCCTGACCAAATTGGTAACGGAGACTTGGGAGTGGGCTTTTTTAATTTGCTTGTCTCTTCATCCCATTCATCACAGGAAGGCCTTGAAGAAATCTTAACTTGTGAACTGACCTACAGGGCTTACTTTATTAGATAGGGACAATTGTTTTTATTATTAGCTCAGATAGTTATCTAAAAAACATCAATAGATGTTAATCTCAAGGCACTTATCATACCAATGTGACAAACGATATGTGCTTCAAGATTCGTATATCTTTGCATCTTTCAAATAGATATATTTAAGATATATGAGAGAGTGTGTGTGTGTGTAAACCAATTATATGAATAAAATATAATATGTATATATAAATGTAACAAAAAGCTAATTTATAAAAATGAAATTATATAATGCTAATTTAAACCAAATTTTAAAAAGATAAAAATAAACTTTTAATTAAAAAAAATTAACTACTAGCAAATACAACATTTTCTAAAAGCAATACAGCTGTGATTTAAAAAGCTATGAAAGTTAAAGGTTAAAACATACATGAAATCCTAAGTTACTAAGTCGCCGCGTTTACCTGCCAATTTCGGGTACAGTACTTCCCGGAATCGGATACGGCTTGGAATCCTTGCGGAATCGGACATGGTTCATTTTTTTTTCTTGCATTTGACAGTGTGGCTGACTGCATAAAAATGCAATTTATCCATGATTTTGACGGCTTGTAGGAAAAGGAGACATGGGTTGCAGGGAAAAAAGACACGGGTTGTAGGAAAAGACGCAAGTTGCTGAAAAAAATAGTGGGTTGCAGGAAAAAGGCACCGTCACAGACTTGCAAATTTGCTGGAAAAATCACGGGTTGCAAGAAATATTTTAATTCATGAACCCTAATTTTGAAAATGAAAAGGTTAAAATGTAAAAAGATTGAACATTTAAATTCCTGAATCCTTGTAGTTTAAAATCTAGAAATAATGAAGACCCCAAATCTAAACCTCCATTGTGAGGAGACCAAGTGGTTGATCCCTTGTTATTGATGGTTAACATGGCAAGGAAACTAGCAGTGGTGAAATGGATACTTGGAAGGAATTTCACTCACAAAATCATTGATGGTGAGTCTAGCATGAATATACCCCTAGAAGATACTTGCCATAGTTCGGGTAAGCCAACTTTCCAATCGGTAGGAGTGGATCAACAAGGAATAGAAGTGATTGGAGTCCTCATGGGGTAGAAGGTAATTAATGGCACTCAAGCATTTCTACTTAACTTCATTGTCATCTAATTACGAAAGAAGGCATATGGTGCATTGTTGGGTCAAGGTTGGTTGGTAGCAACCAAAGTCGACCTCAATTGGAAAAAGAATATAATATCCATGGAAAACAAAGGTCGTAAATATATAATTGATTTCAAGAATCAAGTAACGAATGAAGAAGCAACTTCTTCAATTTCATTAGACTATGAACTATTTTCATCAAACTACAATTTTATTGAAACTATGAAGATTAAGGAAGAAGAACAAAGACTAGGAGATGATAAGAAGCAAATGAAGAAAACAATTAATGTTGAGGAAACTTGAGCAAAAAAATAAAATTCAGAAGTTGAATAATTCAAGTGTGTCAGATGAAGTACAAGGTTCATAGTTGATAATTTATTCTCAAAAGCTAGAAGCTATCAATTACACGAGCCCAACAAAACTCCCCAAAATAAACTCAATGGGTAATGGTATGAGCAAAAATCTAAGTTGCCGGTTCCAATACTGGTTCGGGTTTGGGGGTTTGGTTCATTGGTTCGGCTAAATTTTTTTGGGGGGTGGGGGTGTTTCGGTTCGTTAGTACAAAAAACATATATATATATATATGCAGCCTAGAAGCATGAATTAGGATTAGAATATCACATAACATCATATAAACAACAAAACCACCATAAACTTGAATATCATTTAAAACATGCATGATAAATATTCATCGTTCAAACTTCAAGCTCAATATTACAACACTTTTAAAGTTTTAATCATCATATGTATTCTCTAAATCATTAATATCAATGTCAACATTGACATTAGATGAAGTAGGAAGACTAGATGAATCACAAGTAGTGCCAATGGCACTGTCACTAGCACTAGTATTGTGCCCATGCTACTTTTGGATATCGGACTCCTCATATGCAATATGGTGGGAAGTGGAAGCATCCAAGTCAGTATCCTTTGGCTCTATATCCCACAACATCGTCTCCCCTTCCTTGTAGTCACGTTTGTGTGAAAGGAGACGCAAGTTGGAATGCACATATACTAAGTCCGCTCTTTTTGAGAGCAATTTATTGCGCTTTACTAAGTGGATGAAAGAATATGTTCTCCAATTCCTCTCAGATGCAGATGAACTAGCAACCTATGTAGACAAAGTAAACAATTATAAAATTATAAATTATAAATGAAATTATGAAACTTTCAAAACTAAAATATGAAAATTTATTAAAACTTACGTGTGATAAAACTTTGATTGCAAGGGGCTGCAAATGTTGGAAGTATTGTCCATGGAAGTACCACCAACTACGAGCATCCTTTAAGAACTTATCACGAAGAGCATCAACACCTAGACCATTTGAGTGCACAAAATCAATGAACTCATTCGTGATTACACTTCGCAAATCAAGATCAGGGAAGAGTCTCATGAATGCTACCTTGTACCCTTCAGCCACTTCAAAATCTCTATATGGAGGAAGCCTTCCTGGCACTGAAAGAATTTGACTACTGCTATTTTGGAGTCAATGCAAAGGCAAGAAGGTGTAATGGAGTTGTCATTTTGTTCTATCTTTCTTCAACAATTGTTTGCACTTGTTTGAAGAAAGTCTCTTCAGGCTCTTGCTCTTTCGCATTTATAGTGCACTTGATCTTCTCAAGCATCGAGTCTATACCATCATATATCTCTCCAATGCATGGCTTGTCCATGTTAGTATAGCGAATTATACTCAAAATGGGCTCGGTGAAGCTAAGGAGATACTCCACACGATCCCACCATGAGTCATCTAATATCATGTTCTTAATTTTTGTTGCTCTTTCAATGCTGCTTTGCCTCCATATAGACCAATTGTTGCTAATCACCATGCTAGAAAGTGCCTCTCTAACTTTCACAAGTCGTCTCAAGACAATTGTGTTAGAGGCAAAGAGGGTCTTTGCAACCTATTGCAAATTAAATAAAATAATTAAAATTTAAAAATAAACTTTAAAGAAGAATTTAAATTAGAATACACAATCAAATTATGAAAATCAGAAAATGTAAATATTACTTCACTTACCTTCAATAGCTCCAATTTTGAAAATGATCTAAAGATCCCTTGAGACAAGTGGTGGTTGGTGACGAACATATGAATGTCCTCAGCCTCAACATACAATTCTTTGATCCATGCAATTTTATTCCCAATCTTTTGCAGCATAAGATTGAGTGAGTGGAACGCACAAGGTGTCCAAAAGATATGTGAATATCTTTCCTCAACCAACAACCCTGCAGCTCTACAATTCTTGGCGTTGTCCGTTACAACTTGAACAACTTTGCAGGGTCCCACTTGCTCAATGGTGGCAATGAGAATATTAGCAATAAATTGTCCATCTTTTACTTGCCCCTCACAATCCATGGCTTTCAAAAACATTGCCCCTTTAGGGGACACTGCTATGACATTGATTAAAGGCCGATTTTTTGAGTCCTTCCAACCATTCGACACAATGGACACACCTGTCTCAACCCATGAATCTCTTATGGGCTTCAATGAATCTTCAACCAACGAAACCTCCTTTTCCAATAAGGTGCCACACACCCTCTCATAACCCGGGCCCTTGTACCCTTTTGGAGCTTCATTAACCGTTCTCAACATCTCTTTCCAATATGGAGAACGAACAACATTAAATGCTATTCCATTGGCATATATGCATCTTGCTACATTTTGGTCAGCAGTGGCTCTACTCTCATTTTGAAATGCAAGTTCTAAAGGCCCCTTTGTTCTCTTGTTTGCAATAGGTTGTGCACTTTGAGCTTGAGAATCTAGAGTGGCCATAAATGGGTGGTCTTCTACCCTTTGATTTTTTTTAATAAGGGGTGATTTCCTTTTTGGGCTTCCTGTTCATCGGCTATTGCTTGCTCCATAATGTATTTTGCAACTGTCTTAGGTGGAATAGGTACATTGTCTTTTCCAGGGCAAGGCTTGATGCCTTTTCCAGTTATGCCACACAAATGTGCTTTCACCCTAAAATATGAACTATAGAATATTGAACATCACATCGATTACATTTCCAAATGTAACTACCACCACCTGGAATTGGTCTTATCATTTCAACATACTTCCATAGAAGAGAATTTGGATCTGTTTTGAACTTTGGTTTAGTTGCGGAGCCAGAGATAGAATCAATTGACATTGTGATTCCTATGGCAATTTGTTTTGCAAACAAATTCAATATTTGAAATTTCAAAACAAAAACAAAAAACTTGAAAACAAAATATTGATTTATAAAACCTAGCTCTTTTGAATCTTGCATACATTCATAGAAGAATGGAAAAACATAGATAAATCATAAAATGAAACAAAACAAAGTTTCAGGTTTGTAAAACAAAAAAATGTATGAGAAAACTCAAAAAAAAAATGAGAAAAACTTAACTCTTTGCAAAAATATCCTTCAACAATCTTTGTGGCAGCCAATGAACACTTGCAAATCTGTAGGAATAGCAATGCAATTGTTTGTAGAAGCTTCAATGATCAATCTTCAACTCCTTTTGTCAATCCAACAAGCAAAAATGAAAACTCGGCCTCTTGGAATGAAAATGCTTGTTTGCAAAACAAATAAATAAGAATGAGGTAGTTTAGGATGGAAAAGTTGAAGTACTTTATGGGTCTGCATCGCCTTGGTCGTTTGCGGGTCTGGTTCTCGGGTTCTATGGGCGTTCTGACGAATGAACGTGGCCAAACCAAATCAGGATCGAAGCGAACATCGAACCCGTACCTTGCCTTCCAGAGGCGAATCCGGTAACTTAGAATATTAAAATTAAATATATTAATCATCGTTTGCAAACTCGGACTCGTTGCGGACTCGGCCAAAAATATGACTCGGACTCGAGACTCAGCACAAACTCGGGAAAAGACTTCGGCTAGGACTTCGGCAAAAACGTAGTTTTACAAAAAAACAAGAACAAATTAATGCATTTCGAGAACATAAGAGCCTAATTTGATTATCAAACACTCATAATTCAATGATTACACGTCATATGATCATCAAACACTCAATAATTGAAATTTCATCATTGATAGTCATCAAATACTCATAGTTTCAATGTATAACAGCATCATAAGTTTATAAATGTTTACATATAATCATGTCAAAAAGAGGAAAACATTAACAACCACATGTAATCTACATCTTCCTCTTTCCCCTCCCAATGGTACTCAATTTTGGAGGCCTAGAACTAGAAGGTGCCCGTGCTATAGTATCCAAACGAGGACTAGGAGATCGAGCAGGGGAAACATGATATTCAAATGTGTCTTCATCGTCCTCCATGGCATCCAATCTTGTTGCTTCTTCTTCTGCTGCTGCTCTCTCTAATTCAGCAAGATCCTCATCAGTAAGGAAGACATCAGCCTCATCATTTTGTTCATCAATAGTCCATTCACCATATGGATCAATGTCATCCAAGTCGATGGACTCGTGTGAAACACCCTCCACCTTTCTAGTTCGAAGGCAAAGGTTGTACCGAACAAAAACTAAATCATTTAGGTGCTGCTGAGTCAACCTATTCCTCTTCTTTGTGTGAATGTTCTCAAATAAACTCCAGTTCCGTTCACACCCAGAAGCATTGCATGGCTGTGACAAGACACGTATGGCTAGCTTTTGAAGATTTGGTGTGCTAGCACCATAGTTCGCCCACCATAGATCTACAAAAACATGTTTAAAAAATATAAGTATTAAGAAATAAGAATAAAGTAAACAATCTATATGTAAGAATCAAGTTTCTAATTTCATTTTTTACCTGGTTGTTGTTTTCCTCTCCTTTCAATTGCTTGTTGGGAGGAAAAGAGTCTCCCCTCTGCACCCTTGTAGACCTTGAATAGATAAAAGAAAAAGTAAATCAAATATAGAAAATTCATAGATAGTCAAGGCTCAACATTGCAAATTCATAAATAAGATGTAACAAATCTCACCTCCAACTCATCAAGCACTTTATCTCTCAGCTCACGATTAGGCACCATCCTATCAATGCATATGACAAGACCTTCCATGACCTCCTCATCCGCCTTAAATGTGTCCGAGAAGTAGAACTTCGGATTCAAGAAGTAGGCAAAGGCATGAATCGGCTGGTGGAGTTGGTGTGTCCATCTCCGATCAATGATGCGCCATATGATTTCATATTTCCTTTTGTTGCCGCCATAGTAACGTGATATGGCCTCGTTGGCCCTATCCATGGCCTCATAGATGAAACCCATTGGCATGCCATCTCCATCCACCATACGAAGAACCCTCACCAAAGGTTCTGTCACCTAAAAAAATGAAAACAAATGTTAAATTATAACAAAATTAACCCCTCAAAAAATAAAAACAGCAAATAGATTATCATGTATAATTTTTTTTTTTGTGATTGCTACTTACCCCCATCAACTCCTCTCCATTTTTGATGAATGTCTCATCAAAAACTATGGCAACAATCCTCTCCCCTTCAGGTCTATTGGAAAATGAGGACTCCTTCCAAGCATTGGACACGAACATTTGCTTGAGATGACCAATGGCACCAAGAATGCTTTGCAATGTGAGGAAGTGGCTAGCAAATCGTGTCACTCCAGGTCGCACAAGGTCCTTGCCATTTGTGAATTTCCTCATCAAAGAAAGTACCCAAGTATGGTTGTAGATAAATTTTGTAACACTTTTTGCATCTTCAACCACTCTTTTTACCCATGAAATCTTCCCAATGTTCTCTAGCAACAGGTCCAAGTAATGTGCAGCATATAGAGACCATGCAATTGTGGGATACCTCTCCATAAGTAGTCTACCTGCAGCTACATATGCAACTGCGTTGTTCGTGATGATTTGAACAACATTATCAACTCCAACCTCCTGAACCACCCCATCTAATAGATTGCATAAAGTCTCAGCATTTTTAACTCCATGGGAGGCATCTATTGATTTTAGGAACACCAATCCACAATTAGAGGCCACTAAAAAGTTAAGGAGAGTTCTATTTCGTCCATCTGTCCACCCATCAGATAAAATGCTGCAACCTTTTCTTCGCCAAAATTTCTTTTTCTCATCAACCACAAGTTGTGTATTCTTTACGGCTTCCTCTAGCAATGGCCCACTCAAATCTCTAGATGATGGGGTCTTAAACCCCTTTCCTGCAACTGTAAGGGCGCTCACCAAACCTTCCCAATATGGGTTGTTTGCAACATTGAAAGGTAGATTATTGGAGTACCAAAAGTTTGCAGCAGCCATCCTAGCTTCATGATGCTTTTTCTTATTCCAACCGGTACCTTCAAGTGAAGGTTGTGCTCCTGGAATATTACGTGGAATAAAATAATTTGGTCCCGATGAAGGACCCTGACTAGCACTAGCAGTAGAAAAGGAACCATCAGGACTCTCACCAAAAGATGAATGTGGAGCACGGATGCTTGGACTTGTACCATGGGGCATAGATGGTGTAGAAGGGGATCCAGTTCCACTCATCACTGCTGCTAGGGCATCCTTTGTTTTTTGTCTTTCATATTTTTTTAGCTCATATTCAGCAAGAAGAGCCTTCATCTCTCTATTAATCTCAGGAGTAGTCTTAGGGCATCCCTCCACATTTTGCCCAGGTATTCTTGCAAGGTGGTATTTTAATCTGTTTATCCCTCTCGTCATCCATTTCTTGCATTCATTACATGTCACTCCACCTTTTTTATTTCCTGGTATTCCATACTTCCATGCAGGGTCTTTTCTCATTCCCTTTGGATTTGAAGATGACATTGCTGTTTCAAGTTCAACATGGAAAAAAAAAATCAGCTAGGGTTTGCTAAAAAGTCAGCAAATAAATGTGATTCAAAGTTTCAAACATTTGCAAAAGAAAATCTGAAAAAGAATGCAAAACCAAGCTAGAAATAGTAAGAATTAGGCTATTAAGGAAAATAGAAAAAAATTTGGCAGCATTTCCCCTTATTTTTCTTGATTTTTTTGATTTTGAATGCAAGAAAACAAAAAAAAAAGAATTGTTAGATCACTTATGTGGCTCTATTTTGATCTTTTTAGTTCGTTCTCCTTGCTTCAATCAACCCCAAATCAATTTGCAGACCTGTATTTCACAACTGAGAGTGTTAAAATGAAAAAAAAATTAAAAAGAAACATGGGTTTTTAACCCATTTTAAGACTCAGCCGCGCAAAAGAGTCCTAGGTCGGGACTCCTGAGTCTGACCTCAGGACTTGGCCGAGTCCTGAGGTCGGACTCGGGAGTCCTGACCCAGGACTCTCCTGGACTCGACTCTCGAGTTCGTGGCGAGTTGACTCGGCTGGCCCACGGGCTCCCAAGTCCGCAGTGAGTCCGCAGAGTCCAGCCGAGTCTGCAAACTATGATATTAATATCTCCAAATGGGGCGATGGATTCCTTGGGATTCTCATCAGATGGTCAGATGCTAAAAATAGTGGATTCCATAGCAGTTACAATAGAGGTATGATGGGTCTTTATTCAGACATGACTTGACAGGCTATATGGGCAAACAATTTTGAGTGGGAATTCAAAGTATAATTTTAAATTAATATTCCCTCCAAGTTGGGTGTTGGATTTTGTGGGTCATGTTTGGTATAAGAAACAACCTGTCTTTTAGTTGGGGTTTTAACTTTTATGATATCATTTTTTCAACAACACTTCTTGTATGAGCTTTGGCTTACAATTCCTTTTTTGGACAAAAACCCCATGAAGGTTGGAGACTGTGGGCGAAATCCCACTAGTTTCTTAGAGGCAATTTCACTCAGGAGTTGCATTTGAGCTTAAGGATTTGCAGGAGATTTAGTGTTTGTGTGTGTTGTGTTGATTGCAAGTTGCAGATGAAGTCTGTGTCAGTGGGTTGCTGTAGGTTGTTTGTTGTTGTTAGATCAGCTTATTGCTGTTCATTTTGCTTTTCTAGATCTACTCCAAGTGCTGGAGGCTTTTTGTTTCAGTTTGGAAATAAACAGTGAAGTATCAGTGTGTTCGTTGCAGTGTGTTAGTGTGCTAGTTGCTGGTGAAGTTTGTGAGGTTTGATTTTCAATTTTTGGTGTGGCTTTTTGGGTGCTGTTTATGATGAATGCGCTGCTATAGTGGATCATATTTTCTGTAGATTGTGGCCCTTGTGATTAGCCTGGGTGTTGAGGAATGTCATCTTTCAGATTGCAGCCGATCAGTGTTATAGTGTGGTGTAAGTCGCAGTTTTCAGGAGTAATTTGTTAGAATAATTTTCCAAATTTGTTGCTGCTGTTCATGTTGGAGTTTTTGCTGTTGTAACAGCATATTTTCATGTAATAAATCAGTTTATATCAATAGTAAAAACCTAGAAGCTTCTGTGCAATGTTTGTTAAATCTATGTGGGTATCAGTTGTATTTCCAATATTTGATTGAAGAGGGTTTGAAGTTTAGTATTTTGTCTCAGATTTGCAATGTGTTACTGTTCTTCAATATTTTAATTGGGGATATTACGAGACACTCTTTTAAATCAGGGTATGGTAGTAAATGAATAAAGGTATTGCTATATTATTTAGATGTAGTTATCAGAAGATATAGGTGCAATGATGGGAACTTGTTCCTCGTCCCTATAGTGTAGTTTCCTGTTGACTATGGTATTATCCTCTGGAGTGACAAATATTTTCTGGGGATTACATTGATAAACAAGTCTTTGAAACATCTGGACATTATAGTTAAGTTTCTAATAACACGGAAACAGGAGGATTATTTGGAGGTCATATTTGTATAAACAAGATTCCAGTCGCTTAGGGGAAAATAGTTTCAACTTTCTTGAATGTTTAGATTTTTGAAGAATATGTCTCACGCAGCATGTATCTACTGAATAATTTACCTTGAACAAGAAGTACTGGATTATTAATTAGTTTGAAGTGCTTTTCAGGCATCCAATGTGTATGAATTTCATATTTCTTCTTGAAGAGACTTTAGTTGTAGCTGTAATGAGAAGCTACTCATGCTAGGAAAATATGTAACTATTAGTAAATCAATTTTTTTTTATAATAAGAAGGCTTTTTCCTAGCTGTAATTTTGAGGAGTTGTTAAATTAGGGAGATGATTGTCATTTCATGAATTGTTTTGTCCTAGAATCTGAACTCTTTTGTGTGAAAGAGTAAATAGGGAGCTCCTTACATTTGTTGATTTGATGAATGCTTTACTCGATCCATAAAATATCTCTAGATCCTCTGGATGCCTCAGTGTTTGTTTGCAAGCAGTGTCAATCAGGATGTGGGCAATTTATTTTAAAATATTTCCTGCTTTTATTTTTTGAAAATATATGCTGCTTTTATTTTTTGTTCAGACATTGAGGTCTGAGGAGAGTCAGCAATATAACAGCTGCAGAAACTCTTAATTCCACATTTAAGCTGCACTGGCTTTGGACCAAAACGAGGGATTTCAGAGCAATGAATCCTATGAATAAGTGATGATATGCTAAATTGGAGTAAGTGGACCTTTATCTTCTTTCTGTATGATCACTAATGTTGAATTGGTCACCTCTGAGGGAGAATATGCTAAGTTTATTCACACAACCATTCCCTTTAGCTATCATATACAAACCCAAGAAAGATACAAATACATTGAAGGTTTTGAGATCAGAATGTATGTTGCTGTAGTTTGGCTTTAGCCATGGTGTGTAAGTGTGTACTGCACTAAAAATACATCCACGCAACTTATGATAACTGATGATGGCTATCCATATATGCTTATCAGTGTTACAAGACTCGGACTCGCCTTGGACTCAGCAAGCCAATTTTTGACTTGGACCCAGACTCGGCAAGTAGAAAAACCCAAGAAATTCATAGATTTTTAAGGATTTAAAACTTGTTTCATGCACCCTTTAATAAATAAACCTTAAAAACACAATAACATCATCATCAAATAGAAATTACTATGATCCCATACACAAACATACATCGATCACATAAAGTATAAATGCAAATTTTAGCTGAAGGAAATAACACATTCAGATATATAAATATTGTCAAATGTATACAAAACTCATGGAATATGAATCCATGGCATCAAAACAAATATCAAAACTAAAAATATAAGTCTATGGCTCAGAAGAGCTTGCATTACTCATCCCAACATCACAACAAGTCATGCGCCAGCCAGTGTCTAAGATAGGTCCTAGATGATGATGTAGCCATGCTATTTGCTTGCGTCACAATGATTGGTGTGTATATTCAAGTGAGGAATTTATTATTAATATTTTATTGAAGCCTTCAAGACTGCATGTTTTGCTGTCTAATGTATGAATTAAGATAATCCTTGATTATGGCTTTGACTGTGAAAGATGCAGGGATTTGCAACAAGAGATATGTATTTTGTAGGTTTCATAATCATGATTCATCCTTGGCCTATAACATGCTTAGACCTATGGTTTGATGAGGGTTTGGGGGAAACACCCCAATGGGGTCGAGGGATAGTGCCCCCCGCGGGGGTCAAGGGGCAGTGCCCTTTGCGGGGGTTTGGGGGCAGCACCCCCAGTGGGGTCAAGGGGCAGCGCCCCTTGCGGGGGTTTGGGGTCAGCACCCCAGCAGGGTTGAGGGGCAGCAGCCCTCACGGGGTCCCGGGGCAGCGCTCTGGGTGTGCTCCCTGTCGCGATACAGGGTGGGGTCGAGGGGCAGAGCCCCCGCCACCAAGACCAAATGAAGACCTTCAAAACCACACAAACCTTCATGGCGCACACCATTTAATTAAAAAAATTGTAAATGAAAGATTGCAAATTTTTTTAAAAAATTTAATTAAAATGGCTGAGTCTGAGGCATGAGACTCGCCGGTTTTGGTGAGTCGGCGAGTACTCGGCTGCCGAGTCTCTCGGACTCGTTTAGGGTCACCCGCCTCGCAACTTGCCGAGTCTAGGCGAGTTTCTGCGAGTCTTCTAACACTGATGCTTATAGAAGAAACCCTCCCACTAGAGAAATCAGTAAAGTTGCATAAACAAAATTATAGATACTGTTTGCTTATATGACATTAAAAATGTGCAATTAAATTTTCCCAACAGCTGTAATTGCTGTTGTCTCAAGTTGGGAAAGTTGTACATTAGTGCCAGGGACAAACCCAATTGGCATTGATTGAGATTAATAATCATATTGTTGACCTCTGGAAGGTCCATGTTCATTGATGGTACTGTAGAATCTAGCAAGCATGTATTGTAGAGTAGTTTACTGTAGGAAAATCTAGCAAACCATCATCATGTACTTGTCCTTTTGACATTTGTGAATTTAATTATCAGTGCTGTGAATGCTTTTAATGGTTTAAATTATAAACACATGGTAAGTCTATCTTTAGAGAGCCTCTATGGGAGGTTAGCGAAATAGCTCTATTGCTTGATTTCTATCATCCTTAGGATCATATACCTCTTAGTCATCATTTCCTAACCAAGCTTGCCATCAAAGTTGGAGAATATAGTTTCAAGGACGCCAAATCAATCATGGTCACAAGACCAAGACTTGTCAAACGTATTTTTAACTTGGATTCAGTGAAAAAATAGGCAGTTAAAGAAAAAACTATGTTACCGGATTCGCTAGTATAGGCCCCGGGTTCGGGTCCGGTTCGAATCGGGTCCGGAATTCGGGTCCGGTTCGATACAATTCGCCCTGGGTCCGGAATTTGGACTGTGGGTTCGGCCAGGGTCCGGACCCATGACTGTGGGTCCGGTTCGAACCCGGGTTCAATTCCGCGCCTGGGCGCGTTTTTCCAAATTTTTTTTCATTTTTTAATGATTTTCTTGACTCGTTTTTGACTTTTAGGGACTTTTTTATTAATTCTAACCCTAATACTTGCCTCAAAAACATGAAATAGGTAAAGTGAAACTCATTTACCAATTTGTGAATGAGAAAAAAGAATTTTTTGCCTCCATTGCTGAACTTTCTCTTTTGCTTGCACAAGCTGGAATAGACTTGAAGGCTGATCGTAGATTGTTCAAAGTTGATTGTTGTGCTATTCCTAAGCACTTGCAAGTGTCTATTCGTTGCTAAGAAGATCGTAGAGCAAGATTTCTTCAAAAGAGGTAGGTTCTTTGAAGTTTTTGATTATTTTTTTTACATTAATTTTCAGTTTCACAAGTGAACTTCAATTCTTTTGTTTTACTTTTCTTTCCTCTAAATGTCTATAACACATGTTCAATTTTTTCATTTTTTTGAAATTAATTAAGTCTTTTACTTTCAAATTCAATGAATCAATACCAAAATTTCAATATGTTGTGCCTTAGGTATTCACTATTCCGTATTACAATGGCAACCGGTACCTCCTCAGGCTCAATCCAATCTCGTTTCAAAATAAACCCAGCCTCTCCCCTTTGGAAATATGTAGAAATGGTTCGGCAACTTCCAGGTGGTGGAGGATATATTTGGATTTGTAGTCATTGCAATGTTCAATATTCGAGCTCATACAGTCGAGTAAAAGGTCATTTGTGCGGGATCCCTGAAACAGGCATCAAAAATTGTCCAGGTGAAAACAACGAAGGCATTCCAGACGATATAGTGTTGAAATATATTGCTGAGCAAGAAAAGGCAGACCAAAAAACAACCAGTGGTAAAACAAGCCATCCTTTGAAGAAAGGATCTCGATCCATGAAACCCCCTACACCATCTTATTTTCCACCTACAGAAAGCCATCCATTTATGGACATCCCTCAAGAGCAAACCATGCCCTCTTCAAATAAAAGATCTAAGGGACCGTTGGAAGCTTCATTTCAAAATGAGGCAAGAGAGATTGCTGATCAAGACATAGCAAGATGTGTCTATGCCAATGGATTGGCATTCAATGTTGTTCGTTCACCATATTGGCAAAAAATGGTGAAATCTATTAATGAGGCTCCAAAGGGGTATAAGGGCCCAAGTTTTGAGAAGGTGCGTTGCACCTTATTGGAGAAAGAGGTGAAACATGTAGCAGACTCTTTGAAGCCCATAAGGGATTCGTGGATCGAAACAGGGGTGACCATAGTTTCTGATGGATGGAAAGATGCAAGAAATCGCCCATTGATCAATGTTATTGCTGTGTCCCCTAAAGGGGCAATGTTTTTGAGAGCAGTGGATTGTGAAGGACAGGTGAAAGATGGTCCATTTATTGCTGACATCCTTTGCCAAGCTATTGAAGAAGTGGGCCATCAAAATGTTGTGCAAGTTGTAACCGACAATGCCAAAAATTGTAGGGCTGCTGGGTTATTGGTTGAGGAGAAGTATCCACACATTTTTTGGACACCTTGTGCTGTCCACTCCCTCAATCTAATGCTACAAAAAATTGGATCCAAAATTGAATGGATCAAACAGGTGTATGCGGAGGGCGAAGACATCCAAATGTTTGTCACCAACCACCATATGACGCAAGGAATGTTTAGACAATTCTCTAAATTGGAGTTGTTGAAGGTAAGTTAATTCTCAATATTTTTAAATTTTTGAATTTTCTTTTAATTTTAATTTTTATATTTAAATTATATTTTAATTTTAATTTTGATTTTCAAACAGGTTGCCGAGACCCGTTTTGCCTCCAACACAATTGTGTTGAGACGACTTATAAAGGTTCGTGAGGCACTATGTGCCATGGTAATCAGCCCTAATTGGGTTGTATGGAGGCAATCTAGCAATGAAAGGGCAAATAGGATCAAGCAAAGGGTCCTAGATGATGGTTGGTGGGATCGTGTTGAGTATCTCGTCAGTTTCACCGAGCCCATACTGAGCATGATCCGTTACACTGACTTGGATAGACCTTGTTTGGGCGAAGTATATGATGGTATTGACTCAATGATTGAGAAGATGAGATCCATCATCAATGCAAAAGAGGAAGATCCTGAAGAAAAATTCTTCAAAGAGCTACAGGAAATCATGGTTGATAGATGGAACAAAATGACCACTCCCTTGCATCTTCTCGCTTTTGCATTGAGTCCCAAATATTATAGCCCTGAGATACTTTCTACTTCATCAAGAGTTGCTCCATATAGGGATGGTGAAGTGGCCCAAGGGTACAAGGCAGCAATTCGTAGAATCTTCAGTGATCGTGACCAACGTGATCGAGTGAGGGCTGAGTTTATGGCTTTTGCATGCTCTGGGAGTGTTGATCAGAATATGGATGCTCTTCGAGACAAGTGTAGGGTGGCTGCTCATAGTTGGTGGTACTTCCATGGGCAAGAATACATGCACCTCCAACCTATTGCAATAAAATTTTTATCCCAAGTAAGTTTTATAATTTATATTTGTAATTTTAATTTTAAATTTTAATTAATAATTTTGTTTAGTTAATTTTTGTAACTCTTAACTATTTATTAATTTAATTTGGTCTTAATAGGTTGCTAGTTCATCCTCTTCTGAGAGGAATTGGAGCACATACTCCTTCATCCACTCAATAAAACGCAATAGGCTACATTCAAAAAAGGCTGAGGACTTGGTGTATGTGCATTCAAACTTGCGCCTCCTTACACACAAACATAGTTCTTACAAAGAAGGAGACACAAGGAGGTGGGATATTGAGCCAGAGCAGCTTGACTTGGATGCTTCCACAAGTCACTTAGCTGCACTTGATATTGATGATGACTATCAGCCTGAAGCAGCTACTACTGAGCATGAGAGCGGTACTGTTAGTGCTAGTGGCAGTGCTTGTGCGAGTGCCACTAATGCTATTTGTGGTTCTACACAAAATTTAGCATCTAATGATGCTGATGATGCTGCTTTTTTTGATGACCCATATGATTCAGATTGATCAATGATCAATAATTAATAATTATTAATGGCTGATTGTAAACTTTAATTTATAATTCTATATCATGACATTTGACTTTTGAGTATAAAGTGGTGGTGTATTTTTGCTATGTTATTTGACTATTAATATGGTGGTGTATTCTGAACTTAATTACTGCTGCAAATATGTATATATTTCTGATTTTTATATGTTTTTGTATTACCGAACCCCAAAACGAACCCAAACCCAAAAAAAAAAATCCCGAACCGGCGAACCGGGTTCTCGAACCCGAACCCGAACCCAAAACCGAACCGGTAACTTAGAGAAAAAACACAAAAATTAACAGATTGTAGGAAAATAAAAAGTTTCAATATGCACCCATATCAGATCAACATAAAATTCAGGCAAAACTATTCAAGTACTTTTTCCATACTCAAGTATACACCAAGAAGATAATAATCAATTCATTTTTTTTTTCATTGAACATTAGTTTGTTTGCAGTCTAAGGGAATCTTGAATTCTTCTGGATTCAACTAGTTAATAAGAATTTGTGCCTGACATTCCCAATCTCTGTACTGGATCTGTCTTTCAAGTATTTGAAAGTTGAAAGTTTAAAAGCTGAGATGAAAGAAGATTTGAAGATCATAAGCAAATCCTTTCTAATCTCAATTGTTAACATATCAGGTGCAAGGTGGAAAGCTGCATTTCTCAATCTATATAAGACCAGGGTTACATGGGGGACACATACAGATTCCTGGGCTATATCCCACCTTTCTCTGTCCCCTTCCCATTTCCAAAACATGAGGATGTCCCTAAAATGTGTAATGGAGGTGTCTGATATCACTTGGTCATTTTTCGGGATTGTTGTTGTCCCTTATCTGTTACACTTTAAAATCATTTAGAAAAGAATGTCAAAACAAAAAATAAAGGATGCTGGAAAGGAGGATCTTAGAAACAACTTTTCAGTTCTTGCAGCTTTTTTAATCCACTGCCATCTAAACTAACAATCTCAGCATCTTTATTCGGTTTATGCAAATGCAATTCAGACAAATATTCTTGAAATTTAAGGCTGTTTATTCTTTTTAAACATATTTGATTTAATTTTTTTTGACGTATCTCTGTGGGTTAATTATGAGGCTGCCCATGTGATGAAGTGAGAAATGCCCTTATGCATTGATGATACTACAGATCTTTTTCATAAGGGTCATGCATTCCTACTCACTTTGATGATATTATAGGTTTTTCTCATAAGTGGCATGCATTCCTTCCCTCACTGGATACACACCCTTAGTAATTTGTATTCCTGAATTATATATGCACCCTAAATGCCCACGTATTTGTTTTGCCTATTATTGGATGTTTTGAAGCCGTTGGGCCATTTGCTATTTCATATTTTTAACACAAACAATGAATTTAATTGCTGGCTATACTTGATTCAATGAATATTGAACATTGAATCTTGAATTTTGATGCACTATATGAATTTCTAAACCTGAATCTTGATGTGATGTACAGCTATACTCATAAAATATTCCCTATTTAATACTTATATATTAGAAATTTGATACTGTCATCCCCTGCCATCCCCCAAAAATGGCTTCCTGGCATGCCATTCCAGAAACGTGGTGTGCTATCCTGGAAATGCTGTGGAACATAGTATAAGACTTGTTCCAACAAGCAGGAGTGTGAATGAATCTTCTAGTTATCTGCTGTAGATTATTTTCTATGATGTTAATCCTTGCCTGGCCACCCTTAATTTTCTTATGTAATGATGTGTGCATAACAGAATGATATACAACTTTGACAAAACTTCAGCTAACAAAATGATACATAATGCAGGCTACTACCAGAGGAGAAGAAGGCATGACTCTGTTTTTTGTTTGTTGCAACCCTAACTGTGGTTATCGATGGAGAGATTAAGCATTGCAATAACAAGAATTACAGGTCCTTATGTAAGTTAGGTTTTTGTTTTTATTTATCAAATGCATATATTTGTATTTTCTAAGCATATATTTTAATTTCATTGGCACACCAAAACTTGGAGGCAGCAGTAAGTATTTCAATGTAATAAAAAACTTGATTTCATGCATATCGGTATTGATTTAGTTTATTTTGATTTTTTTCTTGTTGACTGCCATTGTAGCCAGGTATATATACCCAGCAAAAGATTCTGCCACCTGTTTACCAAGCAAAACATCCATTTTGAGTGTGGAGTTTTTTTGTGGATGACCCTTATGAAATTAGATTCAATGATATCGAGAAAACTGCTAGTCTGACTATGATGGCCTTTATGTTACGCCAATAGAGTCAGAAAGTGCACTGCCATTGTATTTAAGCATATTAGAGATAGATAATAGAGACTTTAAGGGGAAAAACTCTACATTATGTACAAAATACATGAGCTTTTGATGATGCTTGTGAATAGTGAAATGAATAGGGTGTATGGTGACTGTTTTAATGGGTGTCAACTGTCAACTAATCAGAAATTCTATTTCCTGTTGTGAATATTTAATATGTTTTTTGAGTATCTTATGTTGTAGGTTAATTAAAAAACTGGCTGCCATAAGCAAGAAGAAAACTTAAACCGTGCCAAAAAAAATAAATTAACGTATGGGCATGATAAATATTTAATATTGATAGAAATGGAAACCGGAGTTCATCTGAATGGCACACTAAATTTGTATTACTTTAATGTTTCTGAATGTGCATGCCAATTGTGAACTAGTAACGGTTGCATCACAGTCGTAGTGTTGTTTCATGGTTTCATCTATGATTCTTTGTTGTCAATGCAAGTAGAAGGGTCATGACTATAATGCAATTATTATAGATTGTTTTGTGCAAAAACTGTAAGGTCATCAGGTGAGATCTGATGTACATGAGTTATTGTAAATTGATTATAATGTTTTGCTTGCTTATTAAATTTTGAATTTAACCATTGAATACCGTATTCAATAGATTGATATATATCCTATACAGGTTCTTCAAATGTAAGCTTTGAGAAGCTGTGGATGTTATGGGAAAGCAGCCTTTTATAACAAAGGAAGTAAAGTATAATAATTGGGATTAGTTTTCCACAGTCCATATAGTATTCAAAAGATTGTTTCTGGAATCAACTGTGTATATTTTTTTAATTGATATTTTGGATCACACTCAGTGAACTATAATTAGGAAGAGGATAGTGAAAAATTGGATTGCAGACAGTCTTAAAAAGAGGCAGGGGTGGAAGTGACTAGAGGGCTCCGACCCTCTGGTCACTTTCATCCCTGCCTCTTTTTAAGACTGTTTGCTATCCTCTTCCTGATTATGGTTCACTGAGTGTGATCTGAAATGCTAGATTAAAAAATATACATAGTTGATTCTAGAAGCAATCTTTTGTAGTAAACTACAGTTTAATTGATTATGGAAATATTTTATGTTGAAGGTGTCCTTAATCTAAGGGGTAAGTTGAATTCTCCAATCAATAATTGAGAAGCTTGCTCTCTGGCTTTCTGGTCACTTGCTGCACCCGTCTCTTTATGAGACCATGTCTGCAATCCAGTTTTTCACTATCCTCACCCTGATTATGGTTCACCGAGTGTTATCCAAAACACCGATAGAAAACATGCAGAGTTGGTTGGAGAAGCAATCTTTTGAAGTAAACTACAATTTAATCGTCTATGGAAATATTATATGTTGAAAGAATCCTTAATCTTCAAAGGGGCAAGTTGAATTCTCCAGTCAATAATTGAGAAGTCATAAAGAAAACGTATACCATAAATTTAACTTACTCATACATGTACTTACAAGGTGGGCGAGGTGTAGCTTAGATGAGGATGCACTTCTTGTGGGTACGTCTACAGTGGACATTGACAGTCGAAATAATTTTATCCACAACCTAACAAAACAAATTTATTCACAGATTTCTGAAAATCAACGGCTCTCAATTCATCCTGAACACTATCTTATATTTAAGTGTTTTGAGCTTAACTTAGAGGAAGTCAATTATTTAGCCAAACAAGTGTGTTTTTAGAGTTATCGTTTTTGGGCAGAGGAAACGTTGAAAGACAAAGCTCAGGAGGTCCATTGGGAGGGCGGCTTATAGAGGGATATCGACCATACTAGGCTTAAACCTTCGCACTTTTTTGAATGAAATAATGCCCACCTCGGTTGTAACTTCTTTGTCACAGTGTCCGCCATGATAGTTGACATATCGAAGGCACAGGGTGTTTCCCTACAAACGGGTCGGACCTTACCACAATAGCCGCCTCCATAAGGGATGGATGCGAATATAGAAGCGACTCAACCTTCATATTGCTGTTCATGGAATCTCATAAATAATGGAAAAATGGAGTCGTCGCTAAAATGGCTTATTAATATATGCTATTAGTACAGTTTGTCTGAAGCTTGTTTTTGAGTTCAAAGATTTTTAAATTACAAGGATAGTTAAGTTGTGTGAATATAACATTCACAGTTCCAACAGAACTGTATGTGTCATTGTCAATAAAGAGCAGCAAATGGGTTTAGTCTTTTCTAAGTTAGTATTTAGCTATTTTGTAGGAAGACTGTTAATTTTCTGCACCTATTGAATAAATCAATTTCTATAGTTTGCAGTTCTGTTCTCCGTTCTTTGTTTTTAATATGGTATCAGAGCTAATGGGAGGTCTTGTTGCTGTGAGTCTATCAAGTTTGGTGTTGTGTGCTGTGGAGGATTCTAAAAAGAAGTTTGCTGCTGTGTAGTTTGCTTGCACCACAAGAGCTGAGAAAATGTCAGCAATTGTTAAAGAACCACTAGATGATAGTGATGATAACTTCATTGAAGATGAAGCAATGAAGAGGTCAACACTTTGAAAACAGGGAAGGATACGATAGAGAATATTTAGATGCTCAATAGTTCGAGATGCTTGTGGATTAGAGAAACTATACCTCATTGGGGTTATGAGACATACATGTGAGGATTGATGTCTAATAGTTCAGGGGGATCCAAAAATCTGGAAGTTCAATATCATACCTTTATGAGGGTGATGAGACACTTCATGTGCAAATGGTGTCCAATGATGTTGGGAACTTGGATAATAGCTAGGTGACTATACTTGTAGTTTGAGAGCAACTTGAATAATTCTTACTGGTTTGAGAACTGTTATAAAAAAAACACAACTTCTTTATAATGTATTTCCTTTTGTTTTTTATGTTGTTAGTTGTTGTTGTGTAAAGAGGGGGTGTTGAAATATAATACTCCAACAGTTTAAGAGAACTTTGTGTCACCATCATGCCAATAAAGAGCAATAGATGTGTCTAGTCTTCTCCAGTTTGTTGTCATTAGATGTCCAGTTAGTTGTTAATACATTTAGCTATTTTATAGGAAGATTGTTAATCTTTGACACCTATAAAATTGTAACTTGTTCATGAATAAGTCAATTGTATAGCTTACAGTTCTCTTCTCTTCTCTTCCTTGTTCTTTGTTTTTAATATGAGGGTGTTTCAATTATCTAATGGACAATTTTTTAACCCCTGTTTCATTTATGTTATTTAAAAATCGTTTTTAATATAGAAGTGAATCATTATATATTTAATAAAAATAATGAACTCTTTTGAGTTAGACTCATGATAGAGAGCTATAATTTTAGTCAAGCTTATTATGAAAATAATGACTAAATTATGTATTTCTTAGGATAATGAAATTAAGAGAAAAATAAAAATTTGATTAGAATTTTAAATTATAAAATAAATTTGAGACTAACCATGTTGCCAAATTGTGACAACCTACAATAGCTTGAAACTGGCTCAATTGTAGGGCTTTCAAAATATTTGGTTGGAAGGAGACTCTTTTTTTGGAGGGTTTTATATCAAACCTAGATTTGTTTCACAACCCATATAACTGGACACGGGTGCACGAGCCATAGGCTAAACCTCTTTGGCTAAGAGCCAAGGATTGAGGGGTATCCATTCTACCAAATTCGCCTAGGGAACGATCCCGAACCTCATCCGTTATGATGTCGGGGCCTTGCACTTAGCAAGACTTGATTCTTGGTGGGCTCATTTAGAACTATTCAACTTCACTAGCAGAATAAGGGCCCATTGACGAAGGAGATTCTCTGAACATAGTCCATTGTTTGAAAAAGATCAATGATCTTAGTTGGTTGATAGATACCTTTATCAAGGATTCTATTTTGCTTCTTAATTCTTTTGAAGATTATTATATTTCCCATGTCTATAGGGAGGGAAATATTATTGTTGATGCTTTTGCCAATATTGGGGTTGGCAATGGTTTGACTCAATTTTGGTACAAGTGAAGTCCCTTTTAACATCCAAACTTTAATTTATCATGATGTGCAAATGGCTTGCAATGGAGTGGTTAATTAATGATGGGAGGATGACAATGCCTAAGCTTTATGCTATAATGATACGTGAGAGAACTATCAATGCCCGAGGTCTTGTCACATGGATTGTGGGCATTTTAGCGGGCCTTCAAAACTGTTATCCTCAATAGGGTTGGCGTTCTATTTAGTTTTACCTATTTCTTAGCTTGATTATAATGGGTGGTGACAAAAGCAAAATTGAACCGCTTTCTTGTGAGAATATTAGGAAGAAGGCTATGATTTGGAAGATACTAGAGGATGGGGGAGATACTCCATATTTGGAGAAGTTGCATGACCATGATCCTGAAGTCACAAGCATTTGTAAAAGGGTTGGAAGGATCAAACTATCTCCGTAGAAGGGAAGGAGTTGGTAATAACCGAGGACCTCATAGCGGAAATTACTGGTCTTTCTACCCAAGGCAAAAATATATTCAGGGATAGGAAAGCGTTGGAAGGTGCGGTCAACCATTTTTTGAAGGATTTTGAAGACAAAGTTGGTAAAGTTCAATGTTGATGGTTATGATCGTTTTTCAATTAAACCCATTTGGGCAGAGGTAATTATGCAGTATTTTACCCTTGATGGAAAATACACTCATATCTATGGCTTCCATTTTATTCCTTTAAATCACTTCCGTCACAAACAACTGGTCTCCTTTCCTTTTTAAATTAGTTAGTGCACCATTCAAAACAATGCATAAGGCATACAAATTCTAGCAAAAAATTGAAAGAACTCAAGGAAGATCAAGTTGTTAAAGCTTCCAATACCGA
Source organism: Sequoia sempervirens (assembly GCA_007258455.2). NCBI lineage: Eukaryota > Viridiplantae > Streptophyta > Pinopsida > Cupressales > Cupressaceae > Sequoia > Sequoia sempervirens. The sequence goes on along the minus strand of VDFB02000581.1, from coordinate 282,705 downwards.
GGAGAAGTCTAAGAAGGAGAATAGGGCCAAAGGAAAACAAATCAATATGGAATAGCAAGGGCCAAGCACTCAAACTAGGGGTAAGAAGAAATCCTTCCAAAAGGAGAAAAAAGATACTGCTCAATTTGGCGAATCTCCATCAAAGCTTCTACCAACAAGAGATGGAAGCGACAAATACTCTTAAAGAGTTGCATTAGGTTTTCTATTGTTTATAACATTTTAGTTGTGTTCTTGGTAGGCTTGATGTAGGTAGGATGTTGGTTTTATTTGTTTTCATTTTAGACATTTTCTTGTGTTTGGGTTTTAGGTCCATGTAAAACCCTATTTGCTGTTGATTATCTTTGGTTACTTTTAGATTGCATATTTTTTAAGGGTTTCGGGTCTCTTTAAAACCTATTTTACCTTAATCAAAACATAAATGAAATTTTGACTAAAATTTTAATAGAAAAATAACAAAAAAATAAATTGAAGTCTATAAATAACTAAATTTCTAAAAATCAACAACTATAAATTCATTTTGAATGCTTCTATTCATATCTAGATGTTACAAGTTTTATTTAAAGGAAGTCACAATTATTTAACCAAACAAATGTTTTTAGTAAAATTAAATAAAATTAAATTATATTTTTGTCTGAGGGAAACCTTGAAATACAAGCTCAAGAGGACTATTGAGAGGCTTATGGTGAAATACATTGCTCTTTGTAAAATGAAATAATGCTCATCTTAAATAAAACTTCCATGTTACCATCTCTACACACTAAAAGGAATATAGGGTGTTCCCCTCAAAATAAATTAGGTGTCACCACAACAACCACTTCCATAATTGAAGGATATAAGTATAGGACCAACTTAACTTACATCTCATTGGTGAAGGGATCTCATAATAAATGGATAAATGACAATTGCTAAGAAGACTTAGATGCTACCCCTATATATATGCTTTTAGTAGAATTTGTTTGAAGCTTTTTTTTTGAAAAAATATATTTTTTTGAAAATAAGGATGTTCAATTGTGTAATTTTTTTATGATTTTCTTTTCTAATTTTTTTTTTTGATACACAAGTTTGATTTATATATTAGATAAAAAAAAGAGGTACAACCATTTGCAAACGCAGGAAAAGCTTCCGCCATTAATTACTAGCAAACCCATCCCTACCATCAATACCAGAAAACCACCTCGAAGACGGCCAAAACGAGATCCAGCCAACCAAAAACAAGAGACCCCTCCATCCAGAAACCACCACCCCGCCATCAAAGCCAACTACCAACCCAAAAGGCCATAAAGGTTCGGCCCCGATCCTAAACATATAAGTCCCAATCACCCAAAATTCCCATATTGGCCATAAAAGACCAAAATTATAAACCCCAAGACTGAAAGACGCCATTGGACCATAGAGATAAACGCTAAAACTACCAGAACCAACATCTATATAAAGGCATTCACAAAAAATTATTTAAGACAACAAAATCTTCAAAGACTTCTACCCACTCGACATCACCCACGACCATTAGGTCAAAGAATTTCTTCAGGAATTTGATGGCCACCGCTGCCACCATCCTATGTTTGATCAATGTCGGACCGCACAAGTCAAGAAGAAACGGGAAAAGCTTTACGGCCTCATTCGAACCTTGAATAGTTGCAAAGTCACGCGGCCTTGGAACACCTCTACCCTCCACAACAAAGCTCAACACCTCATTTACCCCTCCCACCAGATCCTTGCGAAACATCTTAACCAATAGCATTTTAGCCCCGGCCTTGGGCTCACTGTTGTCTAGTAGATAGGCCAAAAACCGAGAGATGTGAAGATTGTCCCTGTCGAACTCCTTGTTAGCCAAATGACCAACTCCCAGGATCATTTTTGTCGCCACCAAGACTAACGGGTCCTTGTTTGTGAGAATCTGCTTCAGACATTGGTCTTTAACTTCTTTGAAGGAGGCTTGTCTAGCCGAAGATTTAAGAGAGATTGGCGTGTCTGCCCCAAACTTAGCCACACCATCCACGGAGACTTCGATGACAAAGCGAGAACACTTCGGCATGAACGCCATTGCCAGAACAAATGAATTCCGCTACTAGATTCCGCCACTAAATTCGCCACTAACCGATATAATCAACACAAATGAATGGAATTAAGGGGATGCATTACCCACTAAAACTTTACAGTTCAATTATTGCCATGTACTAACCCGCCGCCATCCTTACTAATGACTTCCCTCCACACGTTCCACATTTAATACGCATTAATCGGCCTTCAAAGAATGATGCCTACGACATCCTCGAGCTCTGGGAAGAGAGTTGTCGCCTCCATCACGTGACCAACCTCCAAGTCACCCTCTTTTGCGTCCCCCTTAGCCCCTTCCTTTTCGCCACCTCAACGCCCGGCTGGCCCTCCTAGCACATCAGTGCAGAGACGAGGAAAAGAAAGCAGGGAGGGGGAGCCCACCCAACCTCCCACAAAATTTAAATGTTTATTATGCTGATTTCTTTGAGATTTGGACCAGTCACACCTATGTTTGATAGACTATCAGCTTCAACATTGCCTTCCCTTAGTGTATGATTAAACATCACTTGGTCAAAATTTTTTAGTAGTTCTAATGTTGCCTCTAAAAACTCCCCCAGCTTCCAGTTCTGTATCTGGCGATTCCTGAGAGCATTTATTACCAGAGTGGAGTCCCCTTCCATGACTAGATTTTTAACACCAATTTCCTTGCTAAGAGACAGACCGAGCAAGAGTTCTTGGAATTCTATAGCATTATTAGTGCCTACAGGGAGGGAATTTGCTATTTTGCCCAAGACTTGACCCGTGGAAATTCAAAAAATACAACCTGCTCTCGATGGCCCCGAATTCCCTTTCGACACCCCATAGAAATTTAATTTGGCCCAACCCTGCTCTGGAGGAATCCACACTACTTTGTTTCTCATCTCCACTGACGCCGCATTCCCAACACTTCCAAAAGGAAAAGCCTTAATCCCAAACCACTGTTTTAGTACCCAAGCATCCCATTTTGCAAAATTTATTTTGCTTGGATTTTTATTCTCCAATCTCGCATTAAAAAGTTCTACAATGCAAGCCTCTATTTTACATTGCAACCTGGGAATCGAAATCTCCTTATCTTGAAAAAGTCATCGATTCCTCTCCTTCCAAACTTCCCATATCACCAGTGAAGGACTCGACACCCATAGATCCCCAAAGAGAGATTTCTGAAAAGAATTCGGCCAGGCAATGAGTAACTCCAACAACTTGTTGGGAAAAACTATAGACCATGATAACTTCGCACACAACCAACTCCAGATCTGATATGTGAACTTGCAATTTAAAAATAAGTGATCCACTGTTTCCTCTGCCTAATGACAAAGTGGGCATTTGGACGGTCCGTGGTAACCCATTTTGATAAATCTATCCCCAGTGAGAACTCTACCTTGCGCTGCTGCCCAAGCGAAAATACCTGCTTTTGGGAGACATGCTTTATTCCAACATAATCTCGTTGGGATCACCAAATTTCTTGCCTCTGAAGAAGACATGATAGCATATCCAATTTTGGTTGAGTAGACACCACTAGGGGACGCATCCCATCTCAAACAATCCTTTCCCTGCCTACACCAAATCCTTCTTTCTGCTAAGACCTATTCAAATGCTTCAATTTCCTGAACTTCAAGATTCATATTCCTCACCGATTTCCACACGTATGGACCCTCTGGAGAAGAATTCGAGAAGTCAATATAATCACAAAATTTCGTACCCCAAGCATACTCTGTTCTTTCCCTGACTCGATTAAGCACAGGGTTTTCAGTCAGTGCAGGATGCCCTCCCCAAGAATCCTCCCAGAAAGAGCCTCTTTCCCATCTTTGATTTCCCATGTGAGAAAGTCAGTAATGAGATCTCTGGAGTGCCTGATAAAATTCCATATATGAGATCCCATTGGTAAAGATTTTTCCACCAAGAAGCAGTAAGGATCTTCTTTCAAGTATTTTTCTCTCACTATCTTCACCCATTTCAAATTAGGACTGGAGTGAACAACCCATGCCAACTTTGCCCCCAACGCCTTATTTTGTAAAATAAGATTCCTCAGACCAGCACCATCACTTTCACGTTTTTCACAAACCTTTTGCCATTTTGTGAGGGGGATTTTCATCTGATCGGAGTTACCTTTCTAGAAGAAGTCCTTCATCACTCGATTCAGGCTCTTGCACGAACCAACTGATAATTGGAGGAAAGACATCATGAATACATGGAGAGCAGAGATGACATATTTCAACATTGTTAGTCTTCTTGCCCAAGAAAGCCATCTATTTTTCCATGAAGAAACCCGATCCTTGCAACGTTCCACCAAGGAGTTCCAAAGGTTTCCGTTTTGGGTTCCTTTAGTTAATGGGAGACCCAGGTATTTACAAGGTAATTGGCCCTTCTTGAATCCTAGAATTCTCAAGATTTGAATTTCACATGGACAACTAGTATTAAAGAAAAAAATCTCAGATTTGGCCTTACTCACCTCCTGCCCTGAAGCCCTGAAGTAATCCTTTAAAATGCCTTTCAACCTTTGTGCTTCCCTAGTCGAGGCAACACCGAACAACATTGTGTCATCCACAAATTGCTAATGAGTAATGTTAGGCAGCCTGCAAGTAACCTGTAGACCCTCTATCCAGTTATTCCTTCTTGCTATTTCAATTGTCCTCCTCAAAGCTTCTGCCACTATGATAAACAAGAATGAAGATAATGGGTCCCCTTGCCTCAAACCTCTGGATGCAGTAAAGAAACCCTCAGGAGAGCCATTGATCAGCACAGAAAATTGTGGACAGGCTATCCACTAAAACATCCAATCTAGCCAATCCTTTTGAAAGCCGAAGGCTTCCATTACCTTAAACAAAAATCTCCAGTTCACTCTGTCATAAGCTTTCCTGATGTCCAACATCAAAAGCATCGCCGGTTTTTTAAGTTTCTGTACCGAGTGAATGACTTCCTGAGCAATAATTACCCCGTCCAGTATTGATCGAACAAGAATAAAGCCTGTTTGCTCTTCAGAAATGATCGAAGGTAAAATATTCTTTAGCCTATTAGCTACCACTTTGGCTAGAATTTTGTAGTGTATTACATAGAGAGATTGGGCGGAAGTCTTCCCAAGAATCCAGTTTCTCCTTCTTTGGGATGAGGGCGATTAAGATGCTGTTAACTTCCTTAAGGACACTTTTTTGATCTTCTTAAATCCTCCAGCGCCTCCCAGACGTCTCTTCCCATGAACTCCCAACATTTCTGAAAAATGCTGCCGGAAACCCATTTGACCTAGGGGATTTTTCTGGCTACATTTCAAAGACTGCCTCCTTCACTTCTTCTTTAGTGAACCTAGAGTTTAAGGCCTTCAACTGAGCTTGGGATATTAGTTTTGGTATGGCATTCAGTGAGACAGTTTGAGCTTCAAGATTTGACCCATCCCAATCATTAAGCAAATTCTGAAAATGCGATACTACATAGGCGCTTATTTCAGCTATATCTTCCACCAGTCTACCGTCCTCATCTTTGATATAGGATATTTTGTTTTGTTCCCTCCTTGTCTTTGTGGAATTGTGGAATAATTTTGAGTTTCGATCTCCTGCTTTTAGCCAGACTTCCCTGGATTTCTGTCTCCAAAAGATCTCTTCTTTTGCCAAAATCTCCTGTAGAAGCTTGGAAAGCTCCTGTTCTCTCTTATAACTTACATCATCCATCCCTTTAGTCATGATTTCTTCTGCAAGGAGAGCAAGCTCACTTTCTGTTTGTAGTTTTTCTGCGAAAATGTTCCTGAAACATTCCCTATTCCATTGCCTAAGCTGTTGTTTTACGTATTTCAGTTTTGTGACCACATTGAACATACAAGATCCCCTCGGGGAACAATCCTTCCACCACTTTTCCATCTTTTCCATAACTTGAGAGTCCTTAAACCACATCATCTCGAATTTGAAAGGACACCGCATCGGGCCCTTCTCTCCATCGATCTGGAGCTGTACTGGGTAATGATCATAACCAATCCCCGTATTAATTTTGCTTGCAAAGGTAAAAGGGAAGAGCCGCAAATCTCCTTTAAAGAAGAATCTATCTAATTTTTCTACAATGTTGCCAAAACCTTTCCTTCGGTTTGTCCAGGTGAAACAACCATTTCCTGTTGAGATTTCCAGTAGCTCGTTCCTGTCCACAAAACTTTGAAAATCATAATGAGATTGCAACATTTTCCCGGAACCTCCTTTCTTATCCTCCCTCCGGAGAATGGCGTTAAAATTTCCCCCAAGAATGCAAAAATTCTGAGCCAACCCACCAAGGATCTCATCCAGTTCTAGCCAAACCTTCCTTTTCTGAATGCACAATGAAGGGCCATACACATTGATTAGACAAAGCTGGAGATTTGAGTGCAAACTCCTTACCTTGCAAACCATCCAGTGGCGACTCAAATTTAGACTCTCTACTAACACAAATTGGGGCTTCCAAATGATTAATAAACCTCCCGAGGCACCTTCCACTTCCACGCCAAACCATTACCACACCTTCAATTTCTTACCAAAATTTACTAGATCTGTACCTCCTAATTTTGTTTCTTGTAAAAGAAAAATGTCTGCTTCGCTTACTACTAGATGTCGCCTAATAAGGATCCATTTGTTAGGGGCGTTTAAGCCCCTAACATTCCAAGTTAATAGCCTCATTGCTGTTCAAGAAGGGCATCACCCTTCCCTACTTTAATCATTAGGTCTATCTTTTTCTGACCGCAAGCCTCCCCATCCAATTTCCTCTTCTCTAGATTAGGGATTCTGCTTCTCTTTTTGTGTTCACCACAGTCCGGAGATGATTTCAAAATGTCCCTTTGATGAATGCCTAACTTAACTTTGGCCGCAGCCAAACCGTCAGACAACTTCCTCTTTTTACCAGACTGCGGGCTCAACAGTTCCATATTTCTTGTCCCGTCTTTCAAACCCACCTTCACCAGTCCTTCTGTCTCAAAACCTTCATCCAACTCCCCTAAATTTTCTTTAGCCGCCACTGCTAGTTCCACCAACTCCTTCCCCACTTCTATCAGAGAATCAAATTCCACATTATGACAATCTCCTCCCAAGAGCTCCAAAGTTTATGAAATCTTCTCTTCTAGAGTTGTTTTCTACTCCCCCTTATCGGACTCCAGCTCCTGGAATTCCTCCACCTCAATGGCCTTTGAGCCTAAAATTGGGCTTGTCTCATCACGCATAGAAGCCGCCACCGAGGATACTGGAGAGTTCCCAAAAGCATTGGACTATTGATTCAAAATCCTTGCCTTTGGAGGTGTATTGAATGCAACCTCCTCCCCTATTGTCCTATCCTTCGGCCTATGAGAATCTTCCGAGGCCACCAGTGAGCCAGATTTTCCGTTTGCCGCTTTTGAGTGCCTACACCCCAGTGAACGAACTAGGTTATTTCGAGTAAAAGTGTCACGCTCCAACTTCTGAGACCAACACCCATAATCTGATATGAGTTTGATCTCTCCCCAGATTTTTTGAGTTTGTGTGTTCTCTACACATATTCGCACATAAGTTTGGTTTTTCCTTTCCAGCTTCCTTTCCTCTGCACAAAAAAAAGTGCCCAGCGAATTCCCTATTTCTTCCAATATACTGGGAGCCCAAAATTCCTAAGGAAGATTAGGCAGCGAGTACCAATCTTGAAGGGTTTCTATCTCATGAGTTGACGGATCGAAACCGACTCTCCATTGTCTCAGATAAAAACCACACCCATCCAAAACCCATACACCATTGATGATTTCATCTCTTATTCTTCTAGATGGGAACATTACCTGGAAGTAGCCGTTTTGTAGCATTTTGAACTGCAGATCTGATCCCCACCGCTCTTTCCACCACTTGATCAAATACTCCCAGTTGAAGTCCGGACCATACCATTTCCCTATTAGTCCTAGGTTTTCTAGGCGCAAAACCTCCTCGTGAAGTTTAGCTGAGCTAATGACCACTTTGGTTCTTCCGCCTTTAACCTCATTGCACGATTGTGAGACATTTTTCCTCTGTCCCCCACCTGAGACTTCTTCCCTTTCTTCCTCTCATTCCTTGGTGGGCACCTTCTTTTGCCACACCAAACCTCCATTGCCATTTCTGCGATTAGGGTTTCTTCTAAAACCCTGTCTTCCCATCCAAGGAAGACCTCCTTGACCTCTATTGCTACCAGCCTACTGTTGCGGCCTACAAAAAGCATCATTTCTGTAACTGCCACCCTTGTGTCTGCCTCTAGATTTATGCCCTCGATTGTTTAAACGTTGAACACCCTGATCTTGATCCTCCAGAAACCGACCATTTTTAGCATTATTCTGTGGGTGGGCCCATCTTTCTTCCTTCCAGATGTTCTCAATGTTCCCTTTCCGATTGCCCCTGGGTCCCTCCTGGCCTCTTCCCCCGTGGCCATGACCATCAGACCGTTGCGGGCTTCCATGATCGTTGCAAAGCTTCATGGTTTTTTTTGTGTAAATTATCTCTTCTTTTCTAAAATTTTAATCTATTGTCTAATTGATGAAAATTTGAATTTTTCCTGTAAGCCTTTGTAACAGAGAGCAATAATTCTAGTTAAGCTTATTTTTTTGAAATAATAACTTGATCAAAATTGTAGTGTGACAAATGACATGTTTTTAGGATAATGATGCTAAGAAAAAAAAAATTGACTAAAATTTATAAGAAATTTAGTAGTGTAAAATAAATTGGAGCTTATAAAAAATTAAAATTTTAAAAGTCAATGGATTTGAATTTATCGTGAATACTTATATCTATACTTATATGTTTTGAGTTTTATTTGGAAGTCAAAATTACCTAACCAAACATGTATTTATTTAGAATCATTATTTTTGTGTCGAGGAAATCTTGTTAGACAAGCTTAGGAGGTCCATTGGAATACTTATAGTGGAATATTGATTTCCCCTACTCTACACACTTTGTAGAATTAAATAATTTCCATCTTGAGTAAAAATTTCTTGTTACCATCTCCTCTATGATTATTGAGACAAACTAAGATACAAGGTGTTTCCTCTAAAAAAGAGATTGGGCCTCACCGCAATAATCACTTTCATAATGGAAGGATGTGAATAGATAATTGACTTGATTTCAATGTTGTTGGTGATGGAATCTCATACATGATGGAAAAATGACAATTGCTAAAAAAATCTTATATGCACCCATTATTATATGCTTTTAATAAAAATTGTTTGAAGCTTTTAGTCTAAATATTTCTAAAAGTAAGGATGTTATATTCAATGCATGCTATTTATTAAGTTTTGTTACAAAAGATTTCAACTCTTGTCTAATTGTTGAAAATTTAACTTCTTTTAGTAAGCCTTTTCATAGATAGCTATAATTTTAGTTAAGCTTATTTTTGGAAATAATAACTTGATTAGAGTTTTAGTGTAGTAAATGATGTATGTTTGAGAATAATGAAGTTAAGGATTTTTTTGGACTAAAACCTATAATAAATATAGTAGAGTATAAAATAAATTTGAATCTTGCATAAATGATATTTTGATTATAACTCAAATTAAAATATAAAAAATATAAAATAAATTGGAGCTTATAAAAAACTAAATTTAGGAAAATCAATAGCTATAAATTCATCTTAAACACTTTTGTCTATATTTAAGTGTTTTGAGTTCTATTCAGAGAAAGTCACAATCATTTAGCCAAACAAGTGTTTTTGTAGATTTATCATTTTTGTGTGGAGTAAACCTTGAAAGGCAAGCTAAGGAGATCCATTGAGAGGCTTATATTGGAATATTGATTACAGTTGGTTATCTTGTGCACTCTATAGAATGAAATGATGTTAGTCTCAAATATAACTTTCTTGTTACCATCTTCATCATGATTATTGACACTAAAAAGGAAATAAGGTGTTCCCCCACAAATATAGTAGGCCTCATCACAATAGTCGCCTCCATAATGTTAGTGCATGTATATTTTTATCTATTTAGGTTATAATTCTTTTTCCTACATTTTATTAAGCTTCATTAGGTGACAAATCTGAGTAAAAAGGATGGGATAAATATGTGATGCATGTGGAGGGATAATATAGAGGGAGGGGATGAATGTTGGAGGGATGATGAAAAATGATTGATGGGGACCTTCAACAGAAAACCCATGGTAAATGGGATGAAGGGAGGGTGGATTTTGATGGAGGGATACATGAAGCAAAGATGCATGCTCATAGAAAAGAGTGATTTCTTACTATACATGACACGTATTTGCTAATTTTTTATCATGATACTTTCCTAAGGTGCTATGAAGAGTGGTTTTCACCATTAGATGAATTTATTTATCTTTACTTTTATCTTTGATCTTTTTATATTTTATATTTATTTTTTACTCTAGGAGACTACTATTGAGGGCTTAGGCATATAAAAACTTTAGATGCACAATGTTCATAGGATACTCTAGCTCATGGCCTTCAAGAGTGACCAACTTTTATACTCTTGATTTAAATTTGTAGATGATGGCATAGGGACCTAACCAATTTGGTTCAAACTTAACTTTCTTCTCTTTATCCTAATTGGTATTCTTTTGGTTCTCCTTAAGAAAAAGGGCTCCAACCTCAAAATCTCAAGTTCAAATGTATTTTCTGTAGCTATGACACAATAAATTTTGGTACATGAATTAAGGTGATTAAGGAGTTCAAGCTTTCTCAATCATGTCATTCTATGATCCTCGTCAAAGATGAGGGTGTGTAAAGAAACATGCAATGATGGTAGGTTGACCTCAATTAACAAGGTCTCTTTGGTATTGTAGATAAGGGAGTATGATGTGGTGCCAATAGGAGTGAAAATGCTAGTGTAGTAATACCAATGGGCGGAATTTAGTTGAAGTTGATAGTCACAACAAACATTATTGATGATTTATTAAGATTTTGATGATGATTTTCTTGGGAATCTTAGCTTGGTAATTTCCTTATAAATAGTATGAGTTAGACCACTCGTAATTGATATGAAATCATTCACAAAGGGAACAAACTTAATAGTTTTTAAAGTACTTTCCATTATTGGAAATGATGGTGGAGGGGATGCTAAAGTGATATATGACGTGGTTAAGCATGAACTTGGATATTTGGATACTGATAATGAAAGTGAGAAAAACCACTACAACCCTCTTAGTTAAGTATTTATCAACATTGATCATTAATATGGTCATTGGAGGATGTGGGATTAACCTTGATAATAAATTGAAACCTTATGTAGAAAAGGACTATGGATTAGTAATAGGTTGTAGAGATTATGATGGAGCAGGGATTAGGTCCCTATACTCCTAATAGGATAGAAATTTCTTCACATGTTGATAGATATATGATCCCATTGTAGAATAATAATATCCACTATGAAAGAGATTCTTGGATAGGATCATTCCATTTGTATGAGAACCAAAAATGCCATGATTAAATTTCCTAAGTGCTATGTTATCCTCATATAAATTGATATATCTCAGTTCCATCATAGCCACTACGATAGAGTGTGGAGGGTGCAACAAGAGAGACGTTAGATAGGGGATTTATTTTGATTAGATGATAGGTTGAAAGGAATGGTTTGGTATTGGAGGTAATAATATATATTAGTGTACCATGGGGTGTCGAGAAAAAATATGTTGTGGAACATTTTGGATTTAGGGGTATCATAAATGTGGATGAGAATTTTTGTACAAGGAAATGGTACTCATTAGAATTGTCAGGCATATTCAAAAGAGATCCTATGTACCTAGTCATTGTGTATATAACCTTGTTTCTAATGTGAGGGACTTGATGAAAAGATACATCTAGGAAATACTACTTGAAATATCAACCATACACTTATAGAGAACAAGCTTATCATAATTTATTAGGAAATCCTCATTGACTCATTTAATAACTAGTTACAAATTACAAAAGACCTTTAGACACTTAATGTTTCATTGCACTACTAGTTTAAGACTAGATATAAGTGCTTCATATTCTGCCATGTTATTTGTCCAAGGGAAACCAATTGAAAATGCTTTTGGGATGAGATCACCTTAAGTGGTTATGAATAGGATATCAATGCCAAAATCATGTGAGGTAAATGATCCATAAAAGTATAGTTTCCATGGTTTGAGTTCTTCAATATGCAAGGCATATTCATTAGCAAAATTTGTGATCAAGAGATTAGAGCTTAGGAGTAGAGCCTCTATTAATTGATCTACAATTACTTTCCCTTTGATTCACATACTCAATAACAAACTCACTAAGTATCATAACCCATTTAGTCATTCTTCTAGTGAATGTTAATTTAGATAGTAACTACTTTAGAGGATCCACTTTAGCAATGAGATAGATAATGACATTGAGCATGTAGTGATAGAATTTATAGGAGGTGAAGACTATTGCAAGGCAAGCTTTCTCTATATTAGAATAGTTAAGCTCAGTCTTTATTAGTGTCATGTTAAGGTAGTAGATGGTATTTTCTTATCCTTGATCACCATTTCATGCAAGAAGGGTTCCCAATTCATGTCGTGTAATGAAAATGTAAAGTAGCAAGGGATTATTAGGTGTAGGTGTCATTAGAACTAGTGGATTAGAAAGATATTCCCTCATTTGGTTAAATGTTACTTGGCATTATGGGTCCCATTCGAAGCTAACGTTCTTCCTCAATGAGTGTTAAAAAGCGTGGTGTTCATCTACTAGTTGGGAAATAAATAATTTGATGGCTTGGAGTTTTCCTTATATACTATGTAGTTTTATAATATTCCTACAAGATGACATTTATGTTATAAATTTCATTATGTTAGGATCCACTTCAATGCCACATTTGGAAATAATGAATCTTAGGATTTTTATAACATGATTCTAAAGACACGCTTCTTAGGGTTTAGGTGGACCTTATATTCTCATTTTTTTGAAAGATATGACACAAAATAGCTAGATGATCTAACATGAATATCTTCCACATAGTCTTCAACAATATTGTGTAGCATAATATGGAATATTATTTTTATGGCCCATTAATATGTGGAAATAGTAATTTTTAGGCCAAAATGCATGAATCTATAGAAAAAAGTTCCACAAGGGGTGATTAAGGCCATTTTGTGTTGGTATTTTGGTGTGATTTTTTTTAGTTGTATGCATAAAATATATCCATAAGGGACAACATCTTGTGACCAATTGACAAATCTACTATCATATCAATATTAGGAAGAGAAAAATCATGTTTGTTGATATCTATAAGATTAGTACATATCCTAGTGCCTTTAGTATTCTTACTCACATGAACCATATTGGATTCCCATTCAATATGGTTGATGGTTTGGATGAATTTGACATCTAGTAGCTTCTAAATTTCTCCATTCACCATGAAAGCCACTTGAGGGTACACTTTTCTTAGCTTTTAGTGAACTGGTTTAGCATTATGTTGTATCACAAGGTGGAAAATACCAAGGATGGTTCTAAGCCAAGCATGTTAGCATAGGAAATTATTAATATATGAGGATAGTCTCTAAGTACTACAAAAATGTCTTCTATCAACTTAGAATCTAAAGTAGTAGCTAGTTGTGCGATTTTATATTTTTCCTTTGTACCTAGATTAATGACTATAGATTCCTCAACAAGGAGAGGTGATCTATCTTAGAGAGATGTGGGAGACAATGTAAGGTGGAGCTCACTATCAAGTATTGTGTCTATATTAAGTACCATTTTATGATCCCCAAAGGGTATGTAGTCATAGGATTGCATGATTTCAAAGATGGATTCATCATTTTGGAAGGTATCTAAGGTAGGTGGATATATTTGGTTAATAAGATCAAGATATTGAAGGTTGAGGTGCATGAAAAGGATGATGTTGTGATGGAATAGGTTTGTGGTGGAAATATTTTTAAAATGACTAGGTATAGCATCTACTTTGTTGTTGTCAAGATCAAAAGAGGTTTACCCAATAGTATTAGGAAATTCAACAAGGGAATCATAATAATCATTATATGAACTATATACTAGGTTAGTAGTGCCATCATTTGTTGGTAGATTGACATGATAAAGAAGGCCTTGCTCATGGAGGCCAAGACATTTTCCTTTACAATTCATGCTATGACACATTCACAATGGGATAGGATACTTGTGTTATTTGAGGAAATTAGCAAAATATTCCTCTTTATGGAGCCACTTTTGGTCAAATACTTCTATGTCTTAATTCACAAGGTATCCATTGTAGATAAATGTAGTGGGCTCTAATTGTAGCATAAGGAACGCACCTTGAACTTTAGGCCTAGGTTGAAAAAAAGAGTGAGGGGAGATGGGTCATCTAAAATGTGAAGGGACTTGTGGATTTGATATTATCCAAACCCATTATCAAGGATTTTGAATATGGGCTTTAAGGATTTTTCTTTGGGGATGGAGTGAATGAAGTGGAAGGTGAATTATTAGGATCAATTCATGATTTAGATTTTATAGAGGAATATTTGGGGATGACCTTAGATCTTGTAAAGCAATGGAATTGTTTATATTGGATTTCTAACATCTAACAATATTGGAAGGGATGGAGGTTACAAGAAATAGTAAATTTTACACAAATAGATAAAAAATTAAGGCATTGATGGTAAGTGGATAGGAGAATTTCATAGTATGGTTTCATATTTGGCCTAAAAGTAGGTTCTAGTGAAAATCAAAATTGAGTACATTATATAGGGTATGGTGTAAGGAGGGTTCTACCTCAATAATAAGGTTAATAGTTCTAGTAGAATATCTTTTTTTCATTATCATAGGTCTCGATGGTGATATTTTGAGGACACAAAGATTCTACTAAATATTCTATATGTTGCATCATCCAAAGTGTACAAATATTTAGGATAGACCCATTGTCTATGAGCGGATGATTTATTTTATGTTTGAATATAAAAAAATAATGTGAGTCAGGTGATTGTGATGGATCAATGGAAGGGAGGTCATTGGGAGTGAAAGGGAGGTGGTTATCAGTGGAGAGATGACCAACAAGGGCTTGAAAATGTGAAGGATTGATGTTGTTTAGAACTTTGGATTCTTCAAGGATTCTATTTAGGACATCCCTATGAGTAAGGGAAATTTGGGCAAGTGTCCCCTTAAGGTGGTTGATAAGGTCATATTGATTCTTAAGATTAGGATTGGTTTTAGGAGGGCCTTGGATGGTGACTCTACCATATTGGGTAGTGATATCATAACCAAGAGCCTTAATTTAGATGGCTTAACTCATTCATCAAATTTAACAATGTGTCTAATGATAAAATCATGATTTTGATGGGTCTTATGTCAATGGATGTTGTTCATGTGGGAATCATGTCCTTGATTTTTCTCAAAGGTGTGTTTTTTTACTATGTTTAGGGAATAGGTTTTGATAGATCTTGAATTTTTGATTAGGTTAGGGGTTGGATGGTCCTTTGACTTCAATTTTTTTCCTTTCTATAAGGTATTGGATATAATTTTTCAATCTCATGCACTTTCCTATGGAATGGACTTTGATTAGTTGGTAATCACTATATTTATCCTCATACCAAGAGAGCTTTGATTGACTATCATCAAAGGGTTTCTTGAGAAGAAAGGTGACCATGTTGGATTTGAACAATTGATGGAAGACTACCTCTATAGGTTCCTCAAGTGGAGTGAATTTCCATCTCTTTTTCTCAGGTATAGGAAGTGTGAATGGAATGGTAACAAGTGGAGTTTTTTGGAGGGCTTGGATGTGTTCGTAGTTGGTGACCCCATCACTAACTACATTCTTTTTCTTGCTAAATAATTTAGGTTTATTATTGGTTTTTTATCTCTTGAATAAAACTTAATTACCCCTTTAGCAATGATGGCCTTTTCAATTTGAACACCCTTTTCGATGAGATCAAAAAAATAAGTGACTCATTGTAATCACAAATGCAATTCTAATTGTAGGTTTCTATTAGTACCAAAGATATGAATATATACACACACATATATATATATATGTGTGTGTGTGTGTGTGTGTATACATATAGATATATGTATATACATATATCTATACACATATACATATATACATACACATATACATATTCTAGACATTGAAAAATGTCCTAAATCATATCATACACTCAAATCAGGTATACTAAGATCATTTCCTCTTGAAACCCATTGTCTTTTCACTTAATTAATTGAATTAGCCTAGCTAATTAATTAATGGCATCATTTGCATCTATTAACCTAATTCAACTTAATCAGGTTAATTCCCCCCTTTCACGCTAACATTTCATCTCATTGAATTAAATAAATCAAGCTATTTAATTTAATTCCCTAAGTCTTCTTATTTAATTAAATAACCCTAAAGTTATTTAATTAAATGTCATTTCACCTTTCCCCATTCATTAAATCATTTAATTTAATGAATATCACTTTATTCTTCTAATTCCCCCTAATTGCATGGTTAAACTCTTGTTTAATTAGAAATTATCTAATTAATCTAATTCCCCCCCACTTGCAAGGGAATATTCCTCCTTTGCACATTCCTCCAAAATGGAATATTCCTTCCCCTTTTTGCACAATTAAACTTTGTTTTAATTTGCAAAATATCCTTTTTCCTCACCCATAAGAATATTCCAAATAATATTCTCTCTCCTCCAATGATTTGAAATAGGGAATATTCTCACTTAGCTTCATATGCAAGTTAGCTTTTGACCTCTTATACAACTCAAAAGTGTACTTGTTTGGATGATATGAGAACCCTTGATTAAATCTCATCTTGCATTCTCACCTGTTGATGAGAATCCATGATCCATGCCTCTCATTTCCTCCATCCTTGACCGTTGATTAGCTTTTTCAATCTCAACCCTTCATTTCTCATTTGCTTTCCTATAAATAGTTCACTATTTGGAGACAAATGGATCCATCATCCATCTTTTTCAGAGAAAACTTATGTTGTTGAAATCACTCACAGTCACACTCTTTTTCTTAACTCACATTTAGCATATTTTAGTTCATTTTCAGTTGCATAATAGCTTACCTTCCATTAATGGCTTCCATAATGCATCCATTTAGCTAATTAGATAGTTAGGGTTTGAATATTTTTAGTTTAGATCTCATTTAGGTTAGCTTAGCAATTGCATTTTGAATCATTTTAGTATAAATCATGGTAAATTAACTCTTGCATCAATACTCATTTTAGAATAAATCATGTTTTCAATCACATCTCACAACTGTTTCATCGATTCTCTTCAATATAATCAATTGAAACAAGCTCGTTGATCACGAGATTGGGAAAGGGTCGCTATTCCATATCAACACGAAACCAATTCCAAAATGAGATAAGTTTCAAATGGGTTAGAATAGACATTTTAAATGTTTCCATAATTTAGAATATTTTGTTTTAATGAATGTTTAGTTTAACTTCAATTTGATTGATCTTGTTTAGATTGAGTATTAGTGGCTTCATTATTCTTCGATTCATCATGGATCAAGCGTAATCGACTCATACTAGTATCCTCAGTTGACATTCTAGTGCTAGAAGGAGGGCTTACCGATCAAATTTAATCAATTTCTATCTCAAATTCTATTCATTTTGACTTTTGCAGAATAGAGCGATGCCCAATTGAATTTCAGTGAGGCACTTTGCAGGGCGTCGCCATATAGCGATGCTATCTTAATTTGAAACAATGATGCCTATTAAATACACCGATGCTGATTTAAAAATGGCGACGCTAATAATTTTTCGAGGTATCAAAGTCTAAAAATGGTGACTCCTAACCAAATATCGACGCTATTGTGCTCATTAGTTTCTTTGCAGAGTGACACCCTAATTCACCAGAGAGACGTTATTGTAAACAACGACGCCCAACTTTGGTAAGAAATTTAACGATAAGTTTTTAGCACGTGTTTTCATTTTTTTGATTCGTTAGATTACTAACACACTGCTAACATTGTTCTAGTTTTTAGAATAATGGGGTTTTGCAAGATAGGATGATGCAAAGTTAAAGTGAAGAAGCATTCTTGTATTAATATTTTATGATTGTAACAAGCATTTGAAGCTTTGGGGAAATTATAAACCAATTTCTTATGCTTTTTACTTTATGATCTAGGACCTCACTAAATTTCATTTGGGTTTAAAATGAACGCTCAACCGAGACTAAAATTGAACCCTCATTTTATCATTGTCTTTTGGGTTTTAAAATTGAACAAGGCAACTTGACATTTTGTTTGGTGCATAAAATGAATTCATATTAGCTTTAGTTAGTAAAATGAATTAGTGTTTGCTTTGTTGTGACACACTTGTAGTGCATATCCAATCCCCTTGTGCTTTGTGTGATCTTGGGTGAAGAGAAACACTCCAAGTGTACTTAGTTGTTTGTGTGCACTTATAGTACGTATCCAATCCCCTTGCGCTTCATGTGATCTTGGGTGAAGAGAAATACTTAAGTAAACTTTTATGCTTTGTGTCACCCTTAATAGAGGACTTATTATGAGACATACCTTGCAACAAGAAACTCATAGGAAAGTTCTTACAAGCACGTTTACCTACGGGCTATATTAAATGTTGGGAAATTGTGAGAAAGTACCTTTTATCTTGGACTGTATAACATAATGCACCTATTACCATGTATTAAGTGGAATGCGAATGGTAGTAAGATCCTTAAGTAGCAAAGCGGGAGTGTATACGACTGGGTGTTCTAGGTTTGTTACTAAGATCCAAACTGTTTAGTTACCAAAAATCTTTAATGCTTGTTGGTGCAAGAATGGTCGTTCTGAAGATGCCCCACATTTATACTATTCATTGTTGAAATAAAAAAATCCTTAAGATCATAGGATCTTCAAGATTTTGAGATTTGGTGGTCCCAAGAAGTGTGTGCAGTGGAGGGGAGCCAGTGTCGCCAAATCTCTAACTGTTCACATTGTCTTAGTGTTTGGAGAAATCTGAGTGGGGACTCAACAAGTATGGCCATTTCAACCTAGGATTGTAAGTGATTGTGAGTTAGTTTGATACATTTCTTGCTTCCAAAACACTACAAACAAACATTCACTATCTTCCTCAAAATTTTAAATACTTTGGCTTAAACATGGATACCTTTTGAAATAGCCTTGATATTATTGCTTGTCCTAAGGATTTCTATCCTTAGAGATTTCTAAATATCTTGAATTATATCTCAATCCATATTTTCCAAAGACAACATAGGAAATTATGGCTTCAACCTCATGATTCTTACAAAATGGACATTGTGAAAGTTATGATGTTTTGGACATAAACATTTATTTTGAAAACTTAATCAGGACATGTGTTTGTGGTAAAATAAATTCACTTAAGCAAGATAAATTGACAATTGAACACCACATGACTATTTGGAGACCAATTGCTCCCATTGAACAACCTAATCTCGAAGGTGATATCGTTCAACCAAACTTTGAACTCTTTAACGAAGAACAAACTGATATCATTAGTAGTTTGAGAAGCTTCACCTTTGAAACAAAAGAAACACTTGCTTAGTGGAGAAACACAAAAAAAAAATTTAGACGAGGAAGAGGAACAAGCTGATATTGAGGCTGGAAGGCCCATATTACCACCACCCGCATGACAATAAATATCCTCCTTTCTTCCATAAACTTGAACTTTTCTAAATGATCTCACGCAAAATCAGAATCCCCAAAAGAAGGTCTACAGGTCATCACTGTAAACTTAGGCATCGTAGTTCAAAAGCAATCAAAAATGGCATTGTGGCACTCTACCAAAACAAAAACAAGTTGTTGATAAAATTTTATGAACACACACTAAGGAAATATCTAGACATGTATATGTTCTTTATGAGTCAAAACCCTCGTCTTTTTCAGGATCAACAACTTTTCTAAATCATTGGGTCTTTAGGATTTGAAAGCTTTAGAGGTATAACATGTTTCTCACTACCTTGGTCTTGTCAAACAAAGGTTCACATTAGGTCAACATTGGGTCAAACATTTCATCCACCCCTTCATCAAAATTTCATCTTTCACTTCACCAAACTTTGCAAAATTTTTGAATACACCAATTTTTTTTTGACTTAGACACCAATTAACCCAAACCCTAACTTGGCTACTTTGAATGTGAAATGTATCCTTTTCCATGAATTTAGGTAAGTTAGTTATCATCCTTGAACTAGTTCATCTTGAAGGTCATGAGTCTACCCTAAATATTTCCAAGTTTATCAACATCCTTTATCCTAACATCCAAACATCAAACTTAAGTCAAAAGTGTTGTCCCAAAACGTTTGCAAAGATCACTCTCCACATCACCCATATTTTCATCCCCCATTATCACCATTGATCCAAAAAAAGTTAGAGCATCCCTTTTACATTGATTTGAGTCAACTAGAGAGTTAAAACATTACAAATCTCAAAAAAACTCTCCTAAAGGTGACACAAAATTTATGGTAAAGACGAGATCACAACACAAGAGTATCATGGAGAAAACCAATGTCACATTTACCTCAAGTGATCCAAATCCTATATAATTTTATTTGAGAATTCAAGTTACTCCATCACAACAACCATCATCTCCGTCAGGGCCATATGAGATAGAAGACATCACAAAAAATCCATTTGAACTCACTAGGGAGGAAATCATGGAACGCTAAGCATTTGAAAATATAGCTCCTATCTCCCCATCATTTGTTGCACAAAATTTGACACAAGGCTTCACAACTCCATCACTGGGGCTAACTCAAACATACATTCCTAGTCTTGCAACAAGCCTTACTAAGGACTTTGGTCATACCCTTCCATTTGAAAGAAACACACTTGTGGTTACCCTTGAAACCAACCCTCCATCTCACACAACCACTTGGACACCTACCTTTGGTGCTCCTCCCATGCCTGAAGATCCCAAACAACCATACAAATCTCTTGAACTTCATTACTCCACAATGAACTCCACATATCGAGGACATCCCTCTTCATCCATACCTGTAATGCCACAAGTGTGCCCACCATCATGCAAAGCAGTGTGGACCAATTTTCTCAAAACAACACGCAAGGGTGTGTCATTACCATACCATAGAGTCAACCCTTAATGCAGATAGGGACATATTTACCCAATCCTCCAATTTTTTCATCCATACCATTGGTTTTGAAAAACACACCCATCCCATCCATTGTCAACCCATCTCAAAATAATCCCTTGGTAATGAACCCTAGCAACACGGGTAATACCTTGTCTACATCCCTAGCACAAGGAAATCCTCAAGACATGGGACAAGGAAACCTTTTTAATCAATGGACTTAAGGTCCTAGTGTGTCATTCCCATCACACAATTTAATGGCACCTTCCTCATCTTTTCCCACAGTCCCTTCACCATGCAAAATCAAATGGGACCTCAAACTTACATTCCTCCACCCCAATCTACTATCTTACAAGGAATGTTGAACTAAGGGAATCCCCAACCTCTCATCACCAATTCGCTATCCACTCAAAATATAAACACCCATAATCCTCCACCATTGTCCCAACATCTGCTTGATCCTACATTGCAAGCACATTTCTTAGCCTTACAACAAGCCTATCAACAAGCCCTACAACAACAACAACAACAAAAAGTAGTATTAGCATCACAACAACAACAACAACAAGAAGTAGCCTTAGCAACATCACAACAACAACAACAAGAAGAAGCAACCTTAGCAACACAACAAAAACAACAACAAAAAATAGCCTTAACAACATAACAAGAAACATTAGCACAACAACAACAACAAGAAGCAACCTTAGCACAACAACAAAATCAAGCCCATCAAGTAGCCTTAGTAGCACAACAACAACAACATGCACAAAAACAAGCCCTAGTGGCACAACAACAACAACAAGCTGAACAACAAGCCTTACTAGCTCAACAATATGCCCAACAACAAGAAGGTTCCTGTTATAATCCTCAATCACACATCGTCAATACAAACATGTTAGGAACATATACATCAATACCCCAATCACCTTCATAGAATCCCACACCACCATACACCCCATATAACACATCCTCATATCAAAATACCACATACAACTCATCCATAATTCCACCATATGTTCCTCCACCAAACCCACAAGATGATCTAGCATCACAATTTAAGGTATTATCGCAGGAAATGCAAGACCTTCAGATGGGAAAGACAAAGAATCCCTATACACAAAATTTATGTCCTTATCCATTTGATTGAAACATAGCAATGATACCATTCCCTCCTGGCTTTGAAATCCCCAAATTCGATAAATACAAAGGGAGAGGAAGTCCTGTGGACCATGCCAAAGAGTTTGAAATCATGTGTAAGGAGGTGGCCTACAATGATTCTTATTTAATGTGCTTCTTCCCCTGAAGTTTAACAGGTCCTGCAATGGATTGGTTTTCTCATCTAACTCCCGATATAAAAAAATTTCAAGAAATTACTGATAAATTCATCGATTACTTCTTTAATCTTGACATGGATGTCAGTCTAGAGTATTTGTACACTCCCAGAAAAAACAAAGGAGAAAATTTTGCTAATTTCTTGCAATAATGGAGACAAAGAGCTAGTAAGAGCAAGTGGCCTCTTCCTGATGAACAAGTGGGAATCGTCATAAAAAATCTAGATACAGATCTATCATTCCACTTGAAAATGCAGTGCATCACATCTTATGGTGAGCTTTTCCCTAGATCCCTTAACATTGAGAGAGCTCTAATTTCATACGAAAATACTCAAGGACAACCACCCATCAATCAGTTCAAATGACAAGCCTCGTGTTTGGGCTAAGAACAAGAATGTAACAAATGATGGTGTGGTAGATGCTAAGGTAGTACTAAGTGCTCCTAGGCCAAACAACAATCACGTTGCTAAAATTCAATCAACTGTGCATCAAACAACACCTCCTCAGAACAATCAGATCAATAACATCGAAATGCAACAAAGGTGAATTGCTAACAAGAAAAACTATCCCAAAAGCAAGTACACATAGTTATCTAAACCCATCGAAACCATCATGAAAAATTTGGTAGAATAAAATTTGATAACACTTCCCAACTTTGAAAACTACCAAGAACCACAAGAGAAACCATCCTAGTACAACGAGAATGACCTTTGTGACTTTCACAAGATTAAAGGACACAAAACAACAAACTGCATGAGGCTCAAAAATATTATCCAAGACCTCATAGAGAATGACACCATATCTGTTGAGGTACTAGCCGGGAATCAAGATCTTAAGATATACAAGAACCCTATGTCAGATCATAACAAAGAGAACAACACTGGGAAAGCTAAGGATTACACAAATGTGCAACATACCTATTCCAATGTAGTTTCTTCCTGTGATAGTATCATCATTGTCATCACCATCAAAGGGCATAGTACTCAGTGTGGAGTCACCACACAATGTGGTAAAGTCACCATCCAAGGAGTCCCACCCCAATCTAGGGCACAACCTACTCAGCCAACAACTAGCACTAGCAAGTATAATCTCTTAGATCAGCTTAAAAGACCTTCACACATATTTCTATCCTAAAACTATTGAGGCTATCCCCCACACATAGAGAGATCTTAGGGAAAGCTTTGTTGGAATCATATGTCCCCGAAGATATTGATACCAATCAGTTTCAAGCTATGGTAGGCCATATCGCTAATCATCTTCTAACCTTTTCTGAGCAAGACCTACCATCGTAATCATCTCATAACTGTGCTTTACACCTTGAGGTTATCATTCATAAGAACAAGGTCAAAAGATTCTTAGTAGATGGAGGTGCTCGATTGAACATTTTCACCCTTCAGTTGATCAAAAATATGGGATATTTGGAGGATACTATTGAGAAGACAAAGAGTACCACTATCAAGGCATATGATGACCGAGAATGGGTATCACAAGGCATCATTTCACTACCCATCCAAGTGGGCCCCCTCATCGCAGAAACTACATGCCAAGTGTTAGACCTTGATCTCCCCTACAACATATTGCTTGGTTGACCTTGGATCCATGCCCTAAAAGTTGTAGCCTCAACCTACCATCAATGTGTAAATTTTCCTTTTGAAGGGAGAGAAGTTACCATCCATGGAGATCCTGAGCCTTTTTACTACTGCAAAAATCTTGAGGCTAAGTTCTATAAAATCCCCCAAATACCCAAGAATGATGAAGGGCCTACACCTTCTACCTCATTTGTTGACCCATCATCCCTTGCATCTACCTCTGAAATAAAGGAACCCATTGTGCAAAACATTCCCAACATCAAAGCGGTGATTCAAGATGATGGTTGTGGGAACTATAAGCTAATGAACAACACCTTTGTCTTAGGAGAGCTACCTATTTCTCCTCAATCTCATGGAAAACCCACATCTAGCAACAAAGATCCTGGAACTATCAAGATGGCAGCTACTACCTTCACCAAGTGGGGGGTTTGAATTAAAAAAATGTCAATGAGGACGATATATATAAAATCCTCTATCAAGATGAATGACATGTCCCCGCTTTTCATATGGAAGATGATGGGTGCTGCCACAATAGTGTGTCTCACTTTTGGGACATGATGATTTTTTTTTCTGAAATCACTTTTTTTAGAAAAACTAATGATTTAAGCCTTGAGAGGTTCCATCTAAAGGTTTTTAATTGAAGAGGGATAGATAAGACCCCCTTAGATCAAACCCCCTTAGATAGAACCCCTCTAGTATTAAATCATACCCACAATGGAGTCTCCTTCACACCTACCAAAATGATGGCAAAAAAACACTTTTTATTTAATTTTTGAGGGATTAAATAACATCATTTAGAAATTATATATTACAATATTTTAGCCCTTAAAACGAGCTTTCCAAAAAGTATAGTTTTGATATGTTTTCATTTTATCATGTATTTAATTTTTAATTTTGATTGAACATAGGTTTTTCTTCGAACATCAAGCTCTTCGTTTTGTAGAGGTGGAAAATAGTAAACCATTGTATTTTTTTTTCAAAAAATATTTTTTCCCTAGGTATTGATTTCCTTATTTCACCAAAAAAAGAAAAAAATATATTTAAAAATAAAGTTATGTTGTACAACACACATTTATGTCCAAATTATAGTTACAGTGACCTCAAAAATTAATTAAAAAATATATATATAAGAAAAAATTATGGAAAATAATCCTTTCCCTAGATATTGATGTTGAGAATCTATATTTCAAAAATTAGAATTTTATCCTTTATAGAAAAAATTTATGTTGTATGACACAAATGTTACTTTTTGAAAATGTTTTATGTTTAAAACTAGTTATTAAAGGAGATGTTGAAAGATTCGTGATTTATTTTGGAATTTAAAATAAAATAAAATTATAATCTACACAAAAATTTCCACAAATCACTAGTTTGCATCATCTTCAAATTCTTAATGGTTTAGCTGCTATAGGTCTTAGAATATGAAGATTCAATTAAAAATATTGATGTGAATGTCCATCTTGGGCAAAAATTGAAACAAAATATTGTGATTTCACCCTGATAACAAAAGATTATAGCTAATGAAGGGAATGAGATATAACAAAAATGAGAAGCTAGGACATAATGATAATGGTTTACTAGAACCCATTGTTCCAGAGAAACGACTAAATAATCTTGGCCTAGGTTGTACTACTATCAAGGTCACCCTTATTGGAAAAGGTGTTGAGATTATGGATGCACAGTCCCTGAAGCTCTGAAATCTTTAATGGAGGACCCTTTCTAGCAAAGATAATCAACCACACATAAAGTGTTCGAACTAGGCATGCATAATAGAGATTCTATATTGATGATATGATTGATTGATTACAAATGTACAAATGCCCTGAATATATAAGCATGAGAGAAAACCTAAAATGCATGAGATGTTGCCTATGTGTCTTGATCTAACATGTGACAACATGTGAACCCTATCAAGGAAATTATTAAATGTTGAGATAAGTTCTAGAAGGATAACTCATCTTCTAGAAGGAATCTTATCCCTACAAACAAGGAAGGGAATATTATCCCATTTATTAAATGATTTATTAAAAAACTAACCTAGGACTAAATAATGCATGACCTAAGTTAACTTATGCTAGTGTAATAATTAATTTAATTACACTAACACCCCCCTATAAGTTCAAATTAGGGAGGAAAATGCAATGATTATACAAGATGATGAGATGATGGGTCTCGGCTATGAGGCCATGTTAGGTACCCATGTACATGAAGATGCATAAAATATCCCACAATAGGAGAAAAGGGGAAAACCCAGTGGGAAGAAAACCCCTCTCCAAAAAGGAGATGAAAAAGGACAAAAAAAAGTGAGATAGGATGGGAAGGATGGAGGACTCCCAAATACCCCCCAAGTACACCATTCGTCACATGGATACAATAAAATCAAAAGACCCCCCATAGGGAGGAAATAGAGAGACTAGATAGCCCCCCCAAAAGATGATATCACCTGCAAGGATGGTAAGTGTCTGAAGACAAAACAAGATCCAATGTCGAAAAACAATTTGTCTCCCTTTCGGAAGAACAAAACCAAGTGCAAATGCAGAGATGCTTCCCATTCCAGATAGGAATTGAAGGAAGGAAGGATGAATGTGGATGTCGATGATGTCTCTGAACTCTGCTCAAATGTCTCCTTTCTTGAAAATGGAGATGCCACAATCAATGAAGAGAGTGACAATCTAGGATGATGCAGAAATTGATGCTGAACAAGATCCAAAGACAATGATGCAATGAATGTGATGGAGACTTGAATTCCCCCCTGAATGAAGTGTCCTCAAAACCACTGAAATAATCCTGAAGCAAATCCAATGGTAGATGCTAAAGAAACCTCAAGTCCTAAATGGAATGACAGGAAAGAAGTCTCATACATGAAATGTGCTCTAAACTTGTAGAAGTAGCCAAGTTAGTGATACCTGAAACAAAGCCATCCTGTGATGTCAAGTATGGAAAATTGAAGGTATCCCGATGAATGATGATGGAAGCCTGAATGAATGAATCTGGACAAGGAATCACTGAATGTGAAGGGATACCAACTATCTCTGATGGAGAAGAAGCATTTGAGGGAACCTTGTCAACCTCTTTGGAAGATTCAAAGCAATCAACCTCATGCACAACAATATCATCATGGGGTACTTGATCTGAAGAATGACATTCTGAATCATGACCATCGGGGAAGGGTGGAGTGTCTGAATCTCCATATAGCTCCCAAAGCTTAGTCCAAAGGATGTGAGGACAATCACAATGATCAATAGCATTCAAAACATCACAATCAACTTGCATAGTGATGATCTCCAAGACTGTGTATCTGCAACAACTCCAAGCAAATTCTTGAATGCCTTCACTCGGAGGAGGAACTATGCCATTCAGATGAGGAAATAAATCAAGTGAGTGGAGATGGTGGACAATCCCATCCCGCCATTGTGAATAGTTTCCCTTGTGCAACATAACCAAAGGAGTATATGCAAGCCCCATAATGAAATTTCTCCAAAAAATACAAAGACATTGACCTTCAACAACAAAGAGAAGCTTCCAAATAGATATGCAACTGAAAATATGCCTCTGAGATCAAGAAATTCTTTTTCAAGTGTCAGGATGTCCCAGGAATCAGGAAAATGCACCAAATTGCAAAAAACCAATAGAAGATACCTGGAGCTGAAACCAAAGAAAGTGAGTGGACTGATGAAAAAAATAACTAAAATATCTCCCGAATGCTGTTGGAATGTCTGGATGTCGACAATCTGATGCGAAGATATTGGCTGTTGAGTCCAAAGTGGAGGATTGAATTTAGTTGAATTGAGAATTTTATAGTAGAAAAATCTTGCAAAATGGATGGCACCACTGGATAGTGCTCTAAATTCTCTTTCTGTCAGTATCTCGTTTGTCCATTTTCAATACCATGGCACGAAGATATGGCCTTCAAAAGAAAAAATGTTGATTTGAAAGCACAAGCTAAATAGGCACAAGAATATAACACCCATGGGCTAAAAAAAATTGGCCCTTGGTCGCTGATATGACCGCGAAGCTAGCTGATAGTTTAAAAAAAACCCGCCACCGAATATGGCGGCAGCGAAGTGGCTTGTCGGCGGCGGAATGGGTGGCGCGGTCGTCAGTTTTGGTGGTACCACTCGGGAGTAAGTAGGGGCCCTCGGTCACGGATAGGACCGGGGTGCGGGCGGTCAGCGGTAACCAGAACAAATACCGACAATGGGGGCCACGGTTGACGGAGCTGTCGGTGTGAAGGGACTACCGGGAAGGAACACTGTGTCAACGACGGTGGACGGGCTAGGTATGATGAGTGACCGCCGATGATGTCGGCTTAAGTGACAATTGACAGACTTTTGCAGACTGGTCGGTGGATGCCGACAACCCTATTTTTTTAAAAAATTTGAATATTGCAAATATAAATGCAATTCAAATTTAATAAAATGTTGATAATAAAATATTTAATCTGCAAATAATTTGTGAATGCCGACCAAACCCAAAAATTATAGTTGCTACAAAAAATATTTAGGCTGACTATGAAATAAAATAGCCAGTTGCTCCCACAAAAATTTGATTTTTTCCTGAACTATATAAAATTTTCTCGAATGATGAGATAAAAATAGCTTGATTTTTCTAAAAAAATTTTGCCATGATGGAGGACTGAAAGGGGGAATTTTTTTCTGCAAAATTGTACGGATAGTTCAAAAAAATGCAAACCCTAGATTGATACCTCAATGGCTCTCAGATGATATGTCTCCGATTTTGATGAATGGGCAGGTGATTTATGGGTTTTGAGGTCTTTTGGATGCAATGGAGAGGACAGAGAGAGCCTGGTGTGCACCATAAATCAGCTTGGCTCCTGGGTAGAACCAACTAGCCTGCAAGTAAAAACCTAAGCCTGCAGAGAATCTCGCACACCAACTTTCTTGATCGAGGGTTGACATTTCACTGGACAAGCTCTGATACCATTTTGAGATTATGGATGCACAATCCATGAAGCTCCAAAATCTTCAATGGAGGACCCTTTCCAGGAAAGATAATCAACCACACAGAAAGTGTTTGAACTAGGCATGCATAATAGAAATTCTATATTGATGATATGATTGATTGATTACAAATGTACAAATGCCCTAAATATATAGGAATGAGAGGAAACCTAAAATGCATGAGATGTTGCCTATGTGTCTTGATCTAACAACATGTAACAACATGTGAACCCTATCAAGGAAATTATTAAATGTTGAGATAAGTTCTAGAAGGACAACTCATCTTCTAGAAGGAATCTTATCCCTACAAACAAGGAAGGGAATATTATCCCATTTATTAAATGATTTATTAAAAAACTATCCTAGGACTAAATAATGCATGACCTAAGTTAACTTATGCTAGTGTAATAATTAATTTAATTACACTAACAAAAGGTACTTCCACTAAACGAGTTGGGGCTTCCTCTTGGTTACCTCCATCATGTGATACCACCTTAGATGGCTCCCCCCTTGAAGTTGTTGACCTATTTGAAATTAAATTCCTCTTCATGATATCCATTACATCCTTTGCTCCTAGCAATCAACCAACTGAAATACGCCTAGTATACCCCCAACTCATTAACATGGACCAAAAAGGACCACCAATTCTTGATTTATTTGAAAACGATGAAGCGATCTCAAAATTTATGGGACTCTATGACAATTTTCCATGGGTAGATCACAAAGCAGGTTTTGACATAGAGCTAGATACAAAGGCATACTATGGGGAGATGATTGAGTCCTTCAGTCGAAAATTGAAGAAATGCAACTAACATGTAGATCTTTAAGTGAAAACCACATGGTGGCACTTTTTGATCCTAAAATAGTAAAAAGAAAGGACATATCCAAGGGTGAAAACCTCTCAGAGGCACCCAAGGATGAGAGATTCAATCTCCCCCTTAGTGCAATGCATCTAGAGAAGTTAGTAGTGTTAGTAGAAAAGGCCACCCTAGTTAATGTGGGCACCGAAGAAGCACCTAAGATCACTTTTTATGCCAAATCCTTGTTGGATGAAGAACAAAAGAACCTGGCAGCATTCCTAAAAGAGTGCAGAGCTAACTTTGCATGGTCATACACTAATATGTTAGGGTTTGATCCAAAAGTGGCTATACATCTCTTAGCAATCTATCTTGAAGCCAAGCCAGTCAAGTAGAAATTAAGGAAGATGCACCCTCAGATAACACTCTTGGTCAAACATGAGTTACAAAAGCTTCTTGACGTTGGATTTATCTGACCAATAGATTATCCTGAGTGGGTTTCAAACCTGGTACCAGTTTCAAAACCCACTAGGGGTATCAGAATATGCACTAATTTTAGAGAATTGAACACATCGTACCCAAAGAATGATTTTCTTCTTCCTAACATCAACCTCATTGTGGACTTAATAGCTGGGCATGAAATGTTGTTGCTCATGGATGGTTTTTCAGGCTACAATCAAATCATGGTCACCAAGGAGGATCAACAAAAAACTACATTTACTTGTCCATGGGGAACCTATTACTGGAACATGATGCCATTCAGGTTAAAGAATTAGGAGAAACCTATCAGAGAGAAATGACCCTCATCTTTCATGACATGATCCATAAAACAGTCAAAGATTATGGGGATGATATATTAGAAAAAATTTTAAAAAAGAAATGAGTACATACAAGTCTTAGGACCCATCTTTGATAGGCTAGAAGAATACAAGGTACGACTAAACCCAAAAAAGTGTCTTTGGGGTTACATCAGGGAAACTTCTTGGTTATATCATCGTGCAAAGAGGGATAGATATTGACCCATCAAAGGTAAAATCCATCTTAGACATAGAACCACTACAAACACTGAAGCAGATGAGAGGATTACAAGGAAGATTGTAGTCCATCAGGAGGTCCATAACACAACTATCAGATAAAATCCACCCCTTTTCACATCTTCTTCATAAAGGGATAACTTACAAGTGGGATGAGAACTATGATAAAGCTTTCCAAAAAATAAAATACTATCTACTAACACCTCCAGTACTCATGCCACCAATACCAAAAAAACCACTGATCTTGTATATCTCAACAACATCAACAACATTAGGTTCTCTTCTGGCACAACATGATGAAAACAGAAAGGAAAGGGAAATCTATTACATTAGTAGGAATTTGGTGGGATATTAAATGAACTATTCATCCATTGAGAAAGCATGCTTAGAATTAGTTTTTACTTCACAAAAAATTAGACACCACATGTTGTCACATCAAATCAAAATTATTGCAAAGATTGACCCATTGAAATACCTGTTATCCAAAGCAACTCTCATAGGGAGAATGGCCAAATGGGTGACGATCTTAACAAAATTTGACATAGAGTATGTGGAGTGCAAGGAAATCAAAGGACAAGTGATCACAGACCAACTAGCAGAGGCACCTATCTATGCTGAGAACCCTTTGATATCTAAATTCCTTGATGAATCAGTGTTCCTTATCAATCTCACAAGTCAGTGGAAGATGTAATTTGATGGATCATTGACCCAACATGGATTAGGAGCAAGTATTCTTTTCATCACCTCTCAAGGTGATTACATTCCAAAGTCATACCGACTATCGTTCCCTTGCACTAACAACATTGTTGAGTATGAAGCCCTAATCACAAGTCTAAGGATAGTGGTTCAGTGGAAAATACAAGAGATGAAAGTCTATGGAGACTCACAACTGGTTATCAACCAAGTCAATGACGAATATCAAACTAAGGATGATAAACTCAATCCTTATAAAAAGATGGTGGAAAATCTCAAAGGCCTTTTCATTGATATTACTTTTGAGTAGATTGCTCACATGAAGAACCAAGTAGCAGATGCTATGGAAACAATCAGATCACTATTATACATGCCGAACAACATCCTCGAATGTGAATTCTTGGTAGAACAACTTCTTGTACCAACTTTCAAAATCCTTGAATCTAAATTCCTGTGTGTCATTGTTGGTCTTAGATCCCCGTGGTACAATGAAATATTCACCTACCTAAGCAAAGGAACCCTCCCATCCAATATCACCTCGAACCTTAAAAATACCTTTATTGAAAAGACATCCCGATTAGTGATCCTAGGTGATACCCTTTACCATTGAAGCATCAAAGGGACATTACTACGATGTCTTAACCACGAAGAAGCCTTGATCGCATTAACATAAGTACACGATGACATATGTGGTTCCCATTCTAATGGTATGACTTTAGCTAAGAAACTATTGAGGATTGGGTACTATTGGCCAACCATAGAAAGAGAAGCTCATCAGTATGTGCAGAAATGTGTCTAGTTCCAACAACATGGAGATCTGATTCATGCTCTAGCTCAAGAATTGCAACCAATGATCACACCTTGGCCTTTTTCGTAGTGGGGACTTGATCTCATAGGAAAAATCACTCCAACCTCATCCAATGGCCATAAGTTTATCATAACAACCACCAAGTATTTTACCAAGTGGGTTGAGGCCATTCCAATGACCTACATAATAGGGAAGAAAATTTCCAAATTTATCCTGAATTACCTAATCTTTCGTTATGTTGTTCCACAAACCCTCGTCTCAAACAATAGAACACCCTTCAAGAATTAGGATGTGAAAGATTTATGTCAAAAATTCAACATCCAACATGAATTCTCTACCCCATATTACCCCTAGTGAAACAATCAAGCTGAGGCTATGAACAAAACCATTCTAAAAATCCTAAAGAAAATGGTTAATGAGGCTGGTTGTGATTGGCATCTACAACTAAATCCCATTCTTTGGGCTTATCGAACCAATATCCACACACCAACGGGTGCAACCCTTTTCTCCCTAGTCTACGAATCCAAAGCTATCCTACCTATTGAGGTTGAGCTCCCATCATTGCGAGTGTCACTACAAAACCTAATCACTGATGCAAAATATAGAGTATCTTGGTTGAACGAGTTAGAATTCCTAGACGAGTGTCATTTCGATGCCCTCAATCACTTACAAGTATATCAAAACTAATTGAAACAAAGCTATAACAAGAAGATCAAATGTCAGTCTTTCCAGGTAGGGGACCTTGTCCTAAAGTAGAATCAAAAAAATCTTCTAGATCAGGACAACAAAGGAAAGTTTGATCCTAACTAGTTGGGTCCCTTTGTCATCACAACAAGCTATGGATCAGGAGCATACCAATTGTCAACACTTGAAGGAGAACCCTTGCAGGAACCAACTAATAACTTGTATCTTAAATTTTTTTATGCCTAGTCTTGAAGGGTGTAAATTTGAAAATACAAAAAAAATAAAAAATGATCAAAATCCAAAAAAATGAGAAAAGGGATTGAAAAAGAAAAGAAAAAACAATCGTTCTCACATAAATAAAGCACCTCCATATATTCTTTGGCTCTTTATCCTTTATCCTACCATTCTTTGCATCATCTTCCACCTATCACATCATTCATCTTATTTATTCCATCACCTATACGCGTCCTTATCATAGCTTGATGTTGTGAAGTATCATATCTCCTTTAGTACTACTTGGCATATTCTGAAGGTTAGCTTGCCTTGCCTATATCGAGGTAGTCTAACATATCACGCTGGGGGCAATGCATTATGGACCGGATCAGGTTCTTGTATATCTTAAAGGTCATCAAAAATACCAAAAAAATCATAAAACCATTATAAAAAAATCCTAAAATATTTGCAAAATCCTGTTCAACTAAAATCCCAAAAATATTTGTAAAATTGTAAAGGAAAAATCTAAAACATTCAAAACCCTAAAAAGGTTGAACATCAAAAATCCAAAAATAGTACCTTGTCGAACTACGAGTCTTTGAGCTTGAACATAGGCAAGGTCATCATTGATGTGCCTTGGACACACCCTAGGATAATCCTTTAGGAGTTCATCATAATAAATTGACATTCCATCAATCATTAATATCTCATCTTTAAATAAGTTGAGTTAGTCGAACTACACAGTCTCTGCGTGTATAACGTAGGCAAGGCTCATCTTTGATCAACCCTTGAGGCCCCTAGGATAGTTCTTTTAGGTTAGGCTCTTGGTTGAAATGTTAGAAAATTCCTAAACATTCAAAAATTGAAAAAACCTTAAACATTTGTAAAATCTCAAAAAAACCCAAATCATTCAAATATCAAAAAACACAAAAAAATTTGAAAATTGAAAATCCAAAAATATTAGAAAACATTCAAAAGACCTAAACATCATCAAATATCCTTGAAAAACCCTAAATAGCCTCAAATAATCGAAAACCAAAACATTCACATAAACTTTTGAAAAGACCACAAACAACGTCAAAACATTTTCAAAATACCAAAAAACATTGAAATATTCTAGAAAACACAAAACCATCCATCCCATCTCACTTTCACCTGAAATAACCTTCACCCATAATAAATCAAGTGTCACCTTGAACCTTTGGCAAAACAAATAGAAAACAAGTATAGCAAGTCATAAAGTGAGAACCTAAGTGTCAAAATCTAAAGTCTAGATCATAGGTAAATGTGTCAGTGAAGTTTATATCAATGACTTATCATAAAACTCATCACTATCCTACATCAAACAAACCCTGATCAACATGTCTTAAGATGTAGCCTTCCTATGATGGACATCATATTATAAATCACCTTAGCTAAATTAAAACTGGAAAGAGATATAGATAACACTGACTATTTGTCTTTGATCTTTTCTTATGATTTATCTTAAATAATCTATTTTGAGGACCGCTCGATGATCTTTATCAAAATGATTTAGAGAGAAAGGAATGGGGAATTGACCATTATCTTTCATTTTTTGTGCTTGTGGATACTCTTGTAAAATAATATTGGCGCATACTTGCTTAGTTGTGTGTAGGAAGGTTGTTTGGATTATGTTGTTGACTATTGTGTATGCTTTCATCCAACATATTCTAGGCTTTTAAATTACATTCCGATGAGGTTTCCATATGTCAAGATGTGAATTAGAATTATCCTATCTGTTTGTAGAGTCAAAGTTCATTACACTAGATACAATTTCGTCCTAGTTATTAATACCTTGATGCATTGTATCTATGTGTTATATCAAACAATAAGGAATGAAAGAAAATCCCAATCCCAAGATATGATCAAGTCATCATCATCATGATGCATTTCTCATCACCATCTCTAATAAAGTCTCGGTGGATCATAGACTTGTTGGATCTTTTTTGAAGCAATCATCACAATCAATGGTCAAATCATTCTTGTTTCTTCTATCTTCTCTCCGCGATAACTTGGTATCATTTCAGTTAACAAAAACATCATCAATGCATCCATCCTACATCCACAAATCATCAACATGCATACATCATAGCATATCATAAAACATACACCTTGCATAATCCTTATCATTTAAGTTGTGACGAATAATATAGATTTTTTATTTTAAGCATCTTGAATTGTTGCACACATATCATAAAACATGCATCAAATTATCATAAGATAAGTATAAACGTATGCATTTTACATCCATGCATCCACATGCATACATCACATCATAAAACTGCATAAGGAAATACACAAAATAAAATGCATTCCACATCACTTGCATAAGCATAACATAATCATATCATATCGTCCATCACATGTCATCATGAAAAGCTACTGAAAAAGAATATAAAATTGCATCCATTACATCTCAT
This sequence comes from Sequoia sempervirens, assembly GCA_007258455.2. Taxonomy (NCBI): domain Eukaryota; kingdom Viridiplantae; phylum Streptophyta; class Pinopsida; order Cupressales; family Cupressaceae; genus Sequoia; species Sequoia sempervirens. Next base: position 247,191 of record VDFB02000581.1, on the reverse strand, counting down.
ATCATTGCATATCGCATAAGCATACATAAATAAAATGTATTCATACATTCATATACATGATCATAATAAAGTGAACACATCACATCCATATATATGTATGTATATATATATACATATATATATATATGTATATATATATATATGTATACATGTATATATGCATATATATACATGTATGTATATATATATATGTATGTATATATATATATATGCATATATATGTATGTATATATATATGTATGTATGTATATATATATGTATATATATATACATATATATATACATACATACATATATATATATATATATATACATACATATATATATACATATATATGTATGTATGTATATATATATGTATATATATATACATATATATACATACATACATATATATATACATACATATATATATACATATATATACATACATATATATATATATATATATATATATATATACATACATATATATATGTATGTATATATATATATATGTATATATATATAATATGTATATATAAGTATATATATACATGTATATATATACTCATATATACATATATATACATATATATATGTATATATATACATATATATATATATATGTATATATATATGTATATATGTATATATATATAAATGATTGTCATGATATAATATCTGAATCAATGTATGTATATCGATAAAAAATGTAATATCCACAAGGCTATCAAAAACGAGCCTATGAATGTATATTTGTATAAAATAATCAGGCAATAAATAAAAAAGTGTCTCTCTACAATCAAGCTAGCCTTGATGGCTACTCCCCTCTCTAGCCTTTCTCTTTGGCTGATTCTTTGCTCTGGCATGTGCCCCGGTCCTCTGGGAATAATCTGACTGTCTAAGCACCACGGGGACATCTTTGTGACAGTGCATCCTATAGTAGACTGCCTCAGTCATAGCCTCTCTATATAATCTCGGAGAGACTATCCACCCCTAAGATGCAACTGTCATCGTCTCGAGTTGCTGGCGCCGCCCGACCTCCTACGCTAGTTGCATCTCGACAGTTTGTCTGAGTTTTCGCTCATGGTCCCGCTCCGTCATGCCTAATCCCTCTCATCAATAATAGCTACAATCTGCTATTGGGCCTGATCCCGCTCGCCTGTAATGACCTAAACCTACTATTGCAACTACTGAATCTGAAAATCTGAGGGATCTAGCCCCGACAGTGGTGGCTGAGCTACCTACTGTTGAATGGGAGGCTACTGTGAAGGTTGTTGATCCATAGGTGGTACCCATAGAATCTTCCCATCATGTCCATCCTGGCCATCCTATCCCAGGACTCTGCCTCTGTCTCTACCCCTACCTACACCTCTCCCTCTCGGTCTCCCTCGTGGAGGAGCACTTGCTAGATCTGTCAACCTGCGAGGGGGTGTGAACCATGCATTGTATGTAGGCATCCTCTAAGCATCCTCCTATCCCTAGTCATAAGCCCATGGCTGAGCAACCAACTATCGAAAACTCTCAACCACCTTAGGGGCTGGGATCGTAGATCCCCACATGGGTACCTCTCGTGTTGATATGGAAAATATGGCTCTATAGGCTTCATCTGGCCTATCCTACCGCTCCTCAAACTATTGTGTCACCCTATCTAGAAAATACCACTCTATAATGGTGTGCTCTTGACCCTGCACTATTTGGCAAAGAAGAGTTGCTGCACGTCATCATACCACATTGGCATATGAAGCCAGGGTTGCCATCTAAAAACTATCATGTCATCAAGCACCCGACGCTAGTACGGAATCCCAAGCTACCCAATGTGCTATAAAGTAATGGCACCTTTGTATCACCAAATGACAAGATCATCTGGCTCTACATCTACCATTTGAACGATCAGACGAAGCACAATGATGTGCTCCTAGACCCAAATGTGTAGCAAGGTAACCCCTGTGCCAATCGCTCTACCATCACAATAGAAAAAATCATGCATATCATGATACAATGAGGCCAACATCACTGGCCCCCATGCAAATAATGTCCTCCTGTAGAGCATCCTATGCCAAGAAAGGCCCCATCCTAGGTTGAATCCTCTGTTTTGTTGATCAGGAACAACCAAGCTAGAGATAATAGTTGCAACTATCAATCTGAATGTTGACACATAACCTTTGTACATCTCAAGGTCTATCTACGAAGTGACAAGAATGATGTCCTCCAGCTCCATCACGTAGTGGCAGGCATCATAACTGACGTTAGAGTCATAAATCATATGCTCGCCATGTATTGGAAAACACAATATCCACCATACATCCTCTAGTGTCATTGTCGCCTTGCTTGTGGGAAGGTGGAATGATGAAGTCTCACTGTGGCACCGCTAGCACAACGTGGTCATCATAGCCAAGTGAGTTTGGACGACGGGCATATAAGCAATGTAGCACAGGCCAATCTCCCCTAAGTGCTCCTAGCGCAACTTAGATAAATCACCATGTCTCTCTAAAACTATGGGTCGGTGCTCATGAGATATCAAAGGTGGAATGACCTCCTGCACCCATGAAGCGCATAACATCAAAACTCAAATTCTTTTGACTCAGTTTAGAATTTTTGACTCTAAAATGATAATAGCGTCGCTATAATTCAAATTCTAAACTACGACGCCTGAGACATTTCAAATTGCAAATCGCAAATCACGTTGCCAAAAACGTATGCATCATGATTTAAAGTTTGGAAATCCTAACCCTAATTTTCAAATCGAGAAGTGTGTCACTATAAATATATGTGTCACAATTTAAAATTAGAAACCCTAATTCTAAATTGCGAATTGCATTGCAATACACATATGTGTTGCTAAAATTCATTTTAGCGTTGTCGATTCTAAAATTAGCGTCGCTATACAACGACACCAACACAGTTTAAAATTCAAAAAGCAATAAATGCATCAAAAAATCAAATTTCAAATCACGTTTCGAATCACATACTGGTGGTCATAAGCCTGGAAGCCTTTGGTACTCTCAAACTCGGTTGGAAATGTGTCGTGAGAGCTCTCGTCACACCATTTCATCAAAGAGTTAAAGCTCAATTTGCAAGAATTCCTTAAGGTGTGAATCCACAAATGAATTGAAAGTGACCCTTCCTCACCTATGTATGCTAGAAAATTAGGGTTTTTTCCCTAATTTAACCTTGAAGCTAGGGTTTATCATTATTTTCACCAATTTTGCCAAACTGGAGCTTATTTTGCACCATTTTTTGCATTTTTGGCATATTTCTTACATCCCAGAGCCTTTCTGGACCCCTGAGGCAACCTTTTACCTTTATCAAGAAATCAACCCAAAATTACAAATTTTCACCCGATTTCTTGAGGGAGCAGGGAATCAGCTTTATCCTTCCACTACCTTCCGTTAGGGAAAAATGTAGACACTAAAAAATGTCCCGAATCATATCATACACTCAAATTAGGTATACTAAGATCATTTCCTCTTAAAACCCATCCTCTTTTCACTTAATTAATTGAATTAGCCTAGCTAATTAATTAATGGCATCATTTGCATCTATTAACCTAATTCAACTTAATCAGGTTAATTCCCCCTTTCACGCTAACATTTCATCTGATTGAATTAAATAAATCAAACTATTTAATTTAATTTCCTAAGTCTTCTTATTTAATTAAATAACCCTAAAATTATTTAATTAAATGTCATTTTACCTTTCCCCATTCATTAAATCATTTAATTTAATGAGTATCACTTTATTCTTCTAATTCCCCCTAACTGCATGATTAAACCCTTATTTAATTAGCAATTATCTAATTAATCTAATTCCCCCCCACTTGCAAGGGAATATTCCTTCCCCTTTTTGTACAATTAAACTTTTTTTAATTTGCAAAATATCCTTTTTCCTCACCCATAAGAATATTCGAAAGAATATTCTTTCTCCTCCAATCATTTGGAAAAGGGAATATTCTCACTTAGTTTCATATGCAAGTTAGCTTGTGACTTCTTGTGCAAGTTAACTTTTGACCTCTTATATAGCTCAAAAGTGTGCTTGTTTGGAAGAAATGAGAACCCTTGATTAAATATCATCTTGCATTCTCACTCATTGATGAAAATCCATGATCCATGCCTCTCATTTCCTCCATCCTTGACCGTTGATTAGCTTTTTAGATCTCAACCCTTCATTTCTCATTTTCTTTCCTATAAATAGTTCACTATTTGGAGACAAATGGATCCATCATCCATCTTTTTTAGAGCAAACTTATGCTGTTGAAATCACTCACACTCACACTTTTTTTAACTCACATTTAGCATATTTTAGTTCATTTTCAATTGTGTAATAGCTTAGCTTCCATTAATGGCTTCCATAATGCATCCATTTAGCTAATTAGATAATTAGGGTTTGAATATTTTTAGCTTAAATCTCATTTAGGTTAGCTTAGAAATTGCATTTTTAATCATTTTAGCATAAATCATGGTAGATTAACTCTTGCATCATACTCATTTTAGCATAAATCATGTTTTCAATCACATCTCACAACCATTTCATTGATTCTCTTCAATAGAATTGATTGAAACAAGCTCACTGATCACAAGATTGGGAAAGGGTCGTTGTTCCATATCAATGCGACACCAATTCCAAAACGAGATAAGTTTCAAATGGGCTAGAATAGACATTTTAAACGTTTCCATAATTTAGAATGCTTTGTTTTAATGAATGTTTAGTTTAACTTCAACTCGATTGATCCTGTTTAGATTTAGTATTAGTGGCTTTGTTATGCTTTGATTCATCATGGATGAAGCATAATCATACCATACTAGTATCCTCAGCTGACACATACATACATAGATACATACATACATATACATATACACATGTTTTTATAAGGCATTGGTGGAATCTATTAGCCAAGGCTCTCTATCATTGGATGAATGATGAAAATATCTTATCTAATTTTATTTGGTGTTGTAAAGGTCCATCATGGTTAACTCATGTTCTATTGTATAGGAGAAAATTTTCACCCCTTGTGTAAATTCCCCTTTGACATACCCTTACCTTAGAAAATAAAATCTGAAGGAAAAATTCCACATCATCCACCTGCCTTCCATCCACTTGGTGTTTGTCCTATGTGTTGGTGAGAGAATATTTTTTGAGGATGCAAGCACAACATGCAGACATTTGCGTGGTGTGCTGCCATCTCTGACAGATTCCCATGTCTAAAGTTGGTAGAAGCATTACAATCCTCATTGGGGATGAATTTTAACATCCTTTTGTCGACCAACCTACCCGAAAATGGCTTATTCCATCTCATCCCACCTTCAAAAGAATCCATTTCACATTCACTTCAGGTCTCTCTTAGCAATTCATTCAAGCTTCTTCACATTTCTAAGGCATTTCACTTTAGCCCTTTCATTCTTCAACATTCTAGCACTCCATTTTTTAGCATTGTAGCAACTTGACACTCCATCAAATCCACATTGCACGTGTGATTCCACCATTAAAGTTGTGATCTTGGAGTCTTGCGAGACCTCCCTTCACCACAATTTCCACGGTGGTGACTTTTCCAAGTTCGTTGCTTGTATTCTCCCTTCATTGGCCTTGAGAGCCTTTAGGTGGAGGTGGCAATGCTTCATTCCTCTCCTTTGTGATTTGATGGAGTAGTTTAGTCTTTTGTAGTGTTCATTACAGTACTTTGTAGCTTCTTTATCACATATTCTACTTCGTTGCTCTCTAGCTATCCATGGAGGTGGAACACCAAAGCGAGGGTCTGACTGAGGCAGGCCTCTATACAACCCAAACAATTTCCCCTCTTGCTTGTGTTTAGGTGAATGTGTGTGTGGGGCTAACTGGTGAATCAACACTTTTTTGAGATCATATTCATCACCTTAGTTTTTATTTACTTGCTTTATCATATCCATCTTTATTTTTCATACCTTATCATTCTATTCTTTTTGTCAAGATCAACTAGCTAGGCTATCAGTAGTTTTTTGAGCTTTTCTTCACTGTACTTTACATTTTCTATCTGTATGGACACCATCATGCTATAGAGACACTAGCATGCTACGTTATTATCCCAGACCTACACTACTGTCCTTGGACAGAGAGTTATCTGAGGTACAATTCAGAATCCAAAAATTGGCTCGTCTAGCCCCAAATAGAATTTTGGGTCGGTAGAGTGACAAGAGTACTACATAATGCTCTTCATTCTTGATCCTCACCCCAAAACACCCTTTAGAGTGAGGTAAGTTAGGGCAGCCCTCCGCTCTCGTCTCTCTGTGACCTGGAGCCTTGACATGGTTGGTCCCCCTCTCTTACATTTTTGGTGAACCCGATGTGAACAACGTCTATCCATTCGTCTATGTTGAGATTTTTCCCCTGCATCTGGTGGTTGTCATAACCCTGAGTATTGTGAAGGTTTATGAGCATCACAACCCAGTCCAAAACCTCTGGGTACATTGTTAGGAGAAGCATGCGACACTTATCGATGGAGAAGATGAAGGTCACTTCTAGTTTCACCTCCAGTTTTTCCACTGGTATAATTACTGATGATACCACTAGTTTTCCTATGAATTATACTGATGAGATGGGTTTCATGGAAGAAATCGCTCATGTTCCTACTCCTCCAACATCTCCTACACCTTCGTCCATAGATGAGGATGATGATGTGCGTATTCATGTGGAAAACCTTATGGCATTGGATAATATATTGTTAGACCTTGTAAATCATTTGGAGAAAGTACTGAGTATGGCAAGAATGACCAAACTTACTGGTGAGGTGAGACATTTGTTAGGGAAGGATCAAACAGGAATAGAGTTTCTACGAGGCATGGCTGATCTAACTGAAGCTTATATCCCTTCGTATAGGCCTGGATTGGGTACCACCCGAGGAGAAGTGCTCGACACCTACGAAAGAAAAATAGGTGTTTCAATGCCTACCACATCTATGTGCATGGTCCAAATAGGGCCCTCCATCAATGTATCTTCTGCTTCCCAAAGGCCTGACACTCTCAAGTTGAGTAAAACTGCCCTTGGGTTCAGTTCCACCCCTCCTACTGCCCCTGGTAGTGGGGGCTCTAGTGGAATGAGTGGTGGTGACTTTGGTAACCGAGGTGGTACTGGCAGAGGAAGCTTTGGTGGGGGTCATGGTGGTGGTTTTGGTAGTGGAGGTGGCTCTAGTGGAGGCCCTATTGGTGGTGGTGGCTTCGGCGATGGTCACAATGGTGGCTCCGGAGGTGGTTCTGGTGGCAGTGGCTCTCTAGGTTCCACTAGTCCTTTGTCATCTTCTAACCCTATTTTGAACGCCCTTCTTCAAAATATGGGTCGAATGCAAAACTAGTTGGTGAGCCTTTCTCAAGCCTCTGCCTAGCCTATCTTTCAGCCTTTCTTCCAACATAGCCCATTATCGGTAGCAATCTTGAGTACTCCCTTCCTGCAAGGAATGGAGATTCCCAAATTTGAGAAGGATGGCGATAAAGGGGACCATAAAACACATGTGTCTGCCTTTAATTCCATGTGTATAGACTTCTTCCATCATGATGTGTTGATGGAAAACTTATTTCCCCCATCTCTCAAGGATACAAGACTCAAGTGGTATTGTTCCTTGCCCAAAAAATCTATATTTTCATTTGATCAACATGTAATTTAGTTTCTCTGACAGTTCCAAGCTAATATCAGACCGAAGATGACCTTTTTAGATCTCTTCTGATGTAAGCAGGGGGATAATGAGAAAATAATTGATTTTATAGTGTGATATCAAGCACTCTTTTCATAGGTCTCGTACTTGTTGCCCAATTTTGATGTTCAGAAGGTGTTCATAGGAAACCTGGAGAGACCTCGACAGGAAAAAATTTCCCTCATGAAATACCCTTCTTTTGCGCATCTGTGTGTTGCGTTACGAGAATATCAACAGATGGTAGTTTAGTTTGGGGGATCTTCCTCGCACTCCCATTCAGAAGGAAATTCTATCATATCGATCTTGGGAAGGGGTAAGGTTGTTGCGAATGTAGTAGCTACAACAAATGATAATGGCCTCAGATGCAATAGAAAGTTCACAAGGCTAGAAAAATCTTATTCTTTCATCTTGTAGAAGTTGTTGAAGGATAAGATCATAACCTTGGAGAACCCTCAACCTCTCAAGGAACCTTATTCTAATTGGTATGATACAAATTCCTTTTGTCAGTACCATCGAGTTAACGGACATGAGACCAAACATTGTATGTGCTTGCTTCATGAGATACATGACCACATCAATGACAGTACCATTCATCTTGATGGGATGAAACAAAATACAAATAAATCAATGGTGAAGGCCAATAGTGAGTTACAGATATACACAAACCCATTTTCATCTCATTCTACTAACTTAATTATTGACCCCTTTGATTCTTCCACTCAACCCTCGACATACATTAATATGGCCATGGTTACTCCTTCCCCACAACTTGTGACTGGCTCACCAAACATGACATTCACCTTGCAAGATGTGCCCTTGAACAACAAGCCCTCTTCCCTCTACATTCTCGCTCGTCTCAATGGGAACATTATGATAGGGGTCTTAGTTGACCCTACAAGTCGAGTGAATGTTATTACAGAGGGGATGTTGTGGCTAAATTCATTGCAGAGGGAGTATGAAGAAACAAATTATACCATCCATATGCATGATGGCCTTTATCTCAAGCCGTATGGCTCAATAACTCTGTTTGTCCTAGTTGGACCTAGGCCCGTGGATACAACCTTTGCCATTATTTCAAAATCGGATTTGTTTAGGGTGAAGTTAGGCATACCTTGGCTAGCTTCCATGAACATACTTGTTTCCGTCATTCATAAGTGTTTGAAATTCTCCCATAAAGGTGTTGTGCACGTTGTGCATGACATTGGATACTAGTTGTTGGTGTCCCACAGGGGCTATTCATTGAATCATTTTTGGCCCACCTAGGTCGGTTCACTTCCGCTAAGAATGGACCTACTTTATCATAACTATGTGAAGTATAAGATCAGGCCGGTAGTGCAGCAACAAGTTGCCTCCTCTTCTCAAAAGGGAAAGGAGAGGCCTGCCCGTCCTCAAGGTTCCCCTTCTGCTCCTCTTTTTGAAGAAGAGTTTTGGATGTCTACTCCTAGATCCCACATGAGGAGTCTGATGGTGCCTTCTTGGCGCAAGGATAAGATTAGGATATTGGATCTTCGTACTGTGCCTCCTAGACCTTGGCCCTACCTATATGGTAGAAGAAAGGGTATTCATAGGGAATTCTCTATGTCTCGGTCACCGCGACCTCCCACCACTCCTGCTCTTAAATAAGTGAATGGGAGGAGGCTTGCCGTTGAGGCCCTAGAACTGAATCCCTATTGTTTCTCAACCTCTTCCTCCTACTCCTGTTTAGGAATCTGTTCCTCTGCTAGAGACAGTTGTGATGGAAACTCCTATGGCTGAGCAGGAGCCTTTTGTCCCTTTGCAACTCCCAACCTCTAGCTCAAAGATTCATAGAAATTGCCTTGCGCACAAGTGCAAGCACCAAAAAAAGGCTCTGGTGGCTGAGCAAGCCGCTTTGCAGAGAAAGAAAGAGGAGTCGACCCCCTGTTTCAAGGCCTCCTGATGCATCCTCTTCTCTCTTCCCCTCTGCTTCCATTCAATCAAATTAAGTCCTGCTTCCAAATCCTGTTGTGAGTGTGGGTGCACCTGATCCTAAAAAGGTGCAGTTGTTTATCTCTCCTTTGGCTGAGCCACCTCTTTTGATGTCCCTCCCAAACATCCCACCATTCTCTAAACCCATGGACATGCTGAATACTTTGGTGGTGTCCATCATGGTTTTCTCTTCCTCCTTCACACCTCTTGCCTCATATGTGGGGAGTTCACATCCTCTAATGAAGCAAAAGGTAGAGGTTTTCCTTTCCAATAATGGAGGGTGTAAGAGGAGTCCACCCTCTTCAAAGGGTGGTCCAACATTAGCATGCACCGTCCTTATGACAAGCCAGCTTTGGTGTCCCCTGAGTTTGTCACTACTCTCGAGTCATCCGATGAGCCAGTTGGAATTTTGATGCATATAAGTTGATTGCATTAAACTAGGTATTTACCAAGTGGTGGTATTTTTAAGAAAGTTTATGTCTACCCTTGGTAGAGAGAGTTGGAGTTTCATTAAAATGGTATTTATATGTTTGCATATAACCTTTTACTAATTTTTGCATTATCATGGTATTGATAATATGGACAAGTCATTTGACATATATGGATTTTTTGATATAGATAGGGGAGGTGACTTAGATAGTAAAGGTTCCATTGGTGAATATGATTTCTCTCTATTTGGAGTTGTAGTAAGGTGGATGATTGAAAGGTATTCCAATGTTTCATTTTAAATTCTCTCATATTCTTGATATTATTTGTTATATGCATTCATGAAGGATGTAGAGTTTTTTATTAAGGAAAAATAGGTTTTGAAGGGGTTTTGAAACCCTTTACAATGAGAACAGGCTACAAAAGAAAATACATGGACAGCAGGCAACCAACAAAAAATGAAGCCTAGATGTTAAAGAATAAGCAATAACAAACCAACAACTAACCCATTAACAAAACATCAACCAAAAAGCCACAAACAATAGAGACTACTGAAGATGATCTAATAAAGGATGTAGAGTTGCCAATAGGGCTACAAAGATATATTTATAAAATATTTCAACTTGGGCATGAAATTGAGTAGTGGAACATCTTGAGTGCTATTAGTAGGTACCATAATGATAGCTGATGATTTTGGATGCCCTACTTGGGATATGGGCCATTATAGAGAAGTTACAGGTCAAAGAAATTATATATTATTAGTACATAGGTTGTTTTTGCTATTCATGGCTCATTAGGGGTTATGTTTACTATTCTCAAAAGTAACTCTTCAATTTGGACATGGGATTTTTTTTACCATGGTTTGATGGTACATTGTTTTAAAAAACAATTTATGGTATTTCTCTCTCTTTTCTCTATAAATTTGAGGCATGAGATAATAGTTTTATAATAGTATTTTATAAGTACATAAGTTTTATCAAAGTATTTTCAGAGCTTAGAGTGTTAGTGTGTGGTTGTATCTCTCCTTTGAAGATTAATACATACTTATCCTCTTTCTCAAGTGGAATTTTTTCCTAAAAGAATTTCTCCACGTAAATCTTTTATTATTTATGGTTTCTTAATTTATCTCTTATTGTTGATGATGTAATCACATAGTATTTATCATATGGTAATCCTTGTTAATTAAATAAATTTCAAATTTATATACGCTTTTAAAAGATTTTGTTATAATATTTTCATCTTATTTATCAATAAGTTTAGAAATCCAACACCTGAATCTCAAGACGAATCCACAAGATAAAAATAACATATTCCTTGCACCTATCATAACCTAATCATAACACACTCACCAAACTAGCCATTCTATTTTGGTTATATTAGCTACAACTAAACTATCTTATGTTGTTTCATAACACACATCATAATATTGTCAACTAGTGTAACTCCTTACGACTATTTTATGTGTCCAACATGTTTTGATATTTATTATGTAAAAGATTTTGGAGACCATAACCTTTGATCTAGGAGGTCAATTAGGCCTATTTATTTTAATTTTGGATCTTGGAGAGACCTATGCGCCAAGCAATCCCAAAGGTGGTGCAAAACAACCCAAAATATTTATTTTGGGTAGAAACCAACTCTGTATCCCAAAAATTGAGGTTTTCTATTTTATAACTTAAAAATCACAACCAAATAATAATGAAATATTTGAGTAACTATCTATGTAATAAAAGTATAAGAAAATCTAAATGGATTAGCAAATCAAATAGATTAATATGATCAGTTTAAACATTCAATTAGGAAAGGAATTAGAAATAGTAACGCTCATTCAAAGTGTAGAAGCAAGAGTGCTCCACCATTAGAATTTTTTCGATGTAGATTTTTCTAACCTAAAGGTCACAATTAATGAAGGATTTAAGGATTTTCTAACCATATTTAAAACTTTATCCATTGGATTTGAGTGAATACTACTTAAATAAAGTAGTAAGTGGAAATGTAAATTCACTAGAGAAAATGATGAGAAGTTTTAAATTTTAAGATAAACAAAATAATGTGGAGGAAGATTATATAAGAGAAATGTGCAAGAAATTAGAAATTAATAAAATGGAAGCACTAAAATAAGGATGGGAAAATCCCATGTAAATTGATGTCATTAACAAATGATAAATTATCAAAAGTTGCATCTCCAAAGATAAAAATATTCCTTGAAGAGGTAAACCACATTAACTAAAATTTTCTCCCATGCCAAATAAGATAAGAAGGGTCCATAAAGAAGATATAAGCATAGTTCATGAAGAAGATATTTTTTGAAGATATAAAGAGAAAAAGAAAGAAGAGAGTGCATGCAAAATTTTGAGATACTAAGCAATGAATACTTTAAATTTCAATTGCCTAGAGATGAAGGAAAAAAATAAAGGTTTATAAAACTAGGCATAGACTAATCAAGGAAAATAAAGGGTGTAAACTAAGGATATAATATACATAAAAATAAAATAAAAATCCCAATCTATAAAATAATAAAGTAAAAACACCTTCAACAATGGCCAAAAATAGTACAAAGCTTCATGTGTTTGGAAAATATACTAAGGATGGTGTTGTTATGTGGAGCCTAATCAGACTTGTTTAAATTTTCCCCATTTTGTCCAACATGTTTTCCCCCAAATCAATTTGTTGGGGGTTTTTTAATGGAGCAACTAGGTTGGTCTCCTATTCTACCTATGGAGTAGCCAACTCCAATCAAGGGCAGCTCGGAGGACCTGGACCAACTGATAAGATTCAGTCAAAGACTGAGATCTTCTGCACTTTAGGCTCTATAGAACTAGGGCGGGTATACCCACACAATCCCTTAAAGAAGACCAGACATTACTTTTTATAGCAGATGACTCCTGATGCCAAGTGTTGAGAACATCAAATAGGGCTAGATTTTGAATTACAAAACACCTGAAGCAACAAGGAGGTATGACTAGACATCAAGCAAAATATATTCAATGATTTATAAATTGAGGTTTCTGAGAGGGACCAGGCTGCAAAATAGATCAGTGCCTAGTTTTGGGCCACAGAGTTAAACACAAAAGATGGAATTTATCTACAAACATGACTCAATCAATGGATTTTGTTTTGATAATGCCTTACATCAACTATTAGTGCCTTACACTAACAATCTGACTCTTGTATCGACTAGACTATTCTTACCAAATCCAATCTGCAAACAAGTAATCACTACTATCTATTCAAAGGATTTAACTGCTTCCTTGAAGTATACCTATCAACAAATAACACAGTCCCATGAAGTATGAGAAGATGACCAAAAACACCTTATGCATTTATTCAAATGATTAAAAGCTTACAAATGTGGAGACAATCTGATGATATGCATGAAAGATAAGCATCTTCATGTATTCCTACTTAATTGATTGCATTTACAAAGGAATTCAACATTACAGTTTACAGACTCAAAAATGACCTAAGACCAAACCCTAATCTATCCCAGGCTAATCCCAGAACTCAAAAAAATGGAACTGAACCAAGGAACCAAACCCAAGGGACCGAACCCTAGGGAGCGAACCCAAGGAGCTGAACCCTTCACACTGGCCATGAAATCTCCCTTTATAGGAACAAGGAGAGCAACAAGCAACTGGCCAGGGTGACTTTACATGTCATCAGGTGACTAGGACAAACCCTAAACAGCACGCAGGCCACATCACAGTCCACCACCAACATCAGGACTACATTGAATGTTCACAACAAGTGAATCCATGAGAAAGCTCGATGCAGATCCGATCAGGTCAAATATGGCAGGACAGACATGGGTGACCCTGGCGACCAGAACAAGTCTATTAGCCAACATCAAATCAGCCCAAGAATCCGCGCACCCATACCTCTAAACACACCATCCCATTCTCAGGGTCACCATGAATGCAAATTTGGCGGATCCAGTGACCCTCCATCTACCACCATCAAGTCTCAGTTCTCAGGTCTTTGCACGCAAACACCTTCAAAACCCTGATCACGCGAAAATGAATATCGGTCGTCGATCAATAGTGATCGGGTGGCTATCTTTTAAAATCTTCATTAGCCGTTGAACCAGGCCACCACATATGATTCCTGCACCCACCGTTGATCAGATGCCAGTCATCCGGGGATCGTTGATCTCCGTTTAAATGTATGCACTGCAGCGCGAGTTCGGAGGTGGGGTCCATGTGACACGTGGTTAGCGGACGCTCTCCTTGTAGAGCATAAAGATCAGGCAAGACAAAGCGGTGTTGAGAAGACCTCCAGGCGACAAAAATAGTTACACCGAAGTCATTGGGCATATCGGCCAGACAAAAGGAACTCGGGGAGATGTCTAGTTGAAGAGAACATGTTATATCGAGGGGCCAACACAATCAGCAAGATAGGCAATGGTCGGGGAGACATCTCCCCAAAGAAAATAACTCTCACCGAAGAGCCTTTGAAAGAAAACCCCCTTATGAATGTCGCTATAGCATACTATTATCTAGGAAACCTCATGTAGAATATATTGTGTCATACCGAGAGCCCTCCATTCACTCAGAGTTGCTAAGACAATCAAAACCTCTCACCGAAAGTCTCTCTCGGTCTTAATTTCCAAGACTTGACGAGTTCGCCGAGACTCTACAACGAAACCAAAAAGTCATACCAAGAGCATGGCGGGGTTGGTGTAACAAAACGAAGTCGGCCAAACTGCAAGACTTCATAGCGAAGAGAAGACAACATTCTCCTAGAGGTCTCCGCGCTCGATGAGATGTCACAGCGAAAAGAAATGTCGTGCCGACTGAAAACCTTAGTCAGCAATTCAGCGGACCGGACTAGGAAAGCATTTTACGGTAACCATCAGGTAACTTTTTCATTGTGGCCATTGATTATCAACATGTGCACAAAGGAAGTCATATTAGTAGCTCAACCGTTAACTTGGGAGGACTTCAACATCGAGGAAAGTCACACCGAGAACCAAAGGGGCCGCCACAGTCGGCAAGACAAGCAGGGATCAGAGAGACATCTCCCTAACAAAACCAACATAGGCTGAGAAGATAAGGCCTCAGGGAGACAAGCAGGGGTCGCCGAGATGTCACCCCGAGAGCCAAAAGTCACGCCGAAGTAGAAGTGGGGCCAGTGAAAGTGGTAACAAGGGGCTGGTTAATGACGAGACAAAGGGGCTCGGGGGGAACTTAAGTTGCAGGTGCACCAGCCAGGCAGGTCAATGAATCAAAAGGCCAGCGGAATGGGAACCAAACAAGGTCAGAGCCGGAACTAGGAAAGAGACGGAGTTGGAGCTGAAGTGAGGGAAGAGACGAAAACCAAAATGACCACCCGAGACCAAAACCCAACCCGGATCCGCCTCCGCAAAAGACAAAGGAAGGGAGACAGGAGCGGAACAGAACCCGAAACTAGAACCCCTGAAAAGGTTCCAAAACCTGTTCTCATTCCGATCCCGCACCCGCTAAAGGAAAAACCATAAAGAGGAAAAAGCAGCAGGGAGAGGAAAGAAGCCAGCCAGCGGCAAGCCCGTAAGATTGAAAGGAAAAACAATCACGGAATCCGGAACGGGATGGATCGTGAATGGAACTTCGAACTTCAGAATTGAAGTTCTAAGTTCCGTTCTTATCCATCCACTCGAAACAAAACAAAGGGAACAGACCATCGAGAAACTAGAAAAGCGGAAAAACCTAACACATGCAGCCCCACTAGAGATTAGAAACTATACCTTGTTGGGCTCAACCCACTATGGGGCCATTTAGCTTGCGATGCCTAAATGAAAAGATAAACTCACCAAGTTCTGATGAAAAACAAAGGGCATACAAGCAAAACACGAAAGACAACCAAAAAGGGAAACCTAACATAGGCTCAGTTAGGGAATGCATATGCCTAAATGGGCATATGAAATTGTGAGATCAACTTTGGGGAGAGCGGGCAGGAACAAAAAGGAAACCTAAAACAGTGGAGCTAACCCGGACAAGGTTAGCAGGCAGTAAAACAAAGCTGACTAGAAAGAAAAAACCTAGCTTTAATGTTCATGGAAAAAGAAATGCACTTCATATGAAGCCTCACATCAAAATTGTCCATGAATGGAGCAATTCAAAGGGAATCACATTGAGTTCTTTGTTGCGTTTGATGACGCTAAAGGCCACCAAATGAAAATGTGAAGCTATAGCTTTCCTCTGTCGAACACAATCATGCTAAATGAGCTAACATTCCCTAACTTGTGCTTGCCCCTGCCAATCTACAATAGTATAAATGAATGCACCTCTGCAAACACAAGTATCTGATTGCCCTTGTGCAAGTGAAAACTTGCCCTGTGTTTAGTTTTATCTTTAATTAGCAACCAGACCCAATAAACTTTATCATTGCCACAATCTTCATTGTCTGATTTTGTGTCATGGCAATGCGCAGGCAGACCGATCAGGGCAACTGAAGACGCGAATGCGGTCGACAAGCGGATCATGCTGCGTTTGAGAATTCAGAATAACGTTATGGGCAAAGAGGCGGCGGTGCGAAATGTTTATCGCCCACTGAGCGAGCGCTGAAAACCTGGTTAACGCGCTATGCGCGACTGAAAACTTCCATCAAATTCTGCCAGAAAGGTCACTCACCATTGGCCGCCTCTTCTGACGCTCCTGATTTTTAACAGGGAAGGGCTGCATCATTAAACGTGGTTTCGCTCCGCTTATCTTCGCCAGCTCATTTCTTCATCATGAAAACCGGGGTAATCAGGGAGCTACGATAAACGGTTTTGCTGGCAGGCGGCTCGCTGGCTGGAGACATCCGGGGACTGCAGGCTGGAAGCTTATCCTCTATCCGTTGCAGCTAAAACCGGACAAACGGATAACCGATCTACCAAATAAAGAGACAAAGTTTCAATGTTTCAAAAGGCATGAGAGCTCACTGGAAAGCGTTGCGGCAACTAGATTATTCTTTCCATTCAGCGGGTTACGCTGGCGATTAATGCTCTTTAGAGAGTTTGGAGAAAACTGAAATAGCTCACTTCACGATGTCATCTTCTCCTAGTTCCATCCGACAGACCACCATAGATCTTGTAGCTTTCAGGTTCACTACAACAAAACATTTCCCCAGGCCATAGATTCTTCAAGCTTTGAACAAAACCAACACGAAAAAGGATGTGACTCTTTTGATATGGCACTTTATAACTAGATTTCTGAGTAAGTCCCCAACAGAGTTGCCATCTTGTTGGTGACTCAGATGGGCAAATGAGAAATGCCACTCTGAATATCTGATTAAGAATTTTCTTTGTTATATCCCCAGCGGAGTCGCCATCTTGTTGGGGGTTTTTTCATGGAGCAACTAGGTTGGTCTCCTATTCTACCTATGTAGTAGCCAACTCCAATCAAGGGCAGCTTGGAGGACCTGGACCAACTGACAAGATTCAGTCAAAGACTGAGATCTTTTGCACTTTAGGCTCTGCAGAACCAGGGCGGGTATACCCACACAATGCCTTAAAGAAGACCAGACATTGCTTTTTATAGCAGATGGCTCCTGATGCCAAGTGTTGAGAACATCAAATAGGGATAGATTCTCAGTTACAAAACACCTGAAGCAATAAGGAGGTATGACTAGACATCAAGCAAAAGATATTCAATGATTTATAAATTGAGGTTTCTGAGAGGGACCAGGCTGCAAAATAGATCAGTGCCTAGTTTTGGGCCACGGAGTCAAACACAAAAGATGGAATTCATCTACAAACATGACTCAATCAGTGGATTTTGTTTTGCTAATGCCTTACATCAGCTATCAGTGCCTTACACTAACAATCTGACTCTTGTATCAACTAGAATATTCTTACCAAATCCAACTTGCAAACAAGTAATCACTACTATCTATTCAAAGGATTTAACTGCTTCCTTGAAGCAGACCTATCAACAAATAACACAGTCCCATGAAGTATGAGAAGATGATCAAAAACACCTTATGCATTTATTCAAATGATTAAAAGCTTACAAATGTGGAGACAATCTGATGATATGCATGAAAGATAAGCATCTTCATGTATTCCTGCTTAACTAATTGCATTTACAGAGGAATTCAACATTACAGTTTACAGACTCAAAAATGACCTAAGACCAAACCCTAATCTATCCCATGCTAATCCCAAAACTCAGAAAAATGGAACTGAACCAAGGGAACCAAACCCAAGGGACCGAACCCTAGGGAGCGAACCCAAGGAGTTGAACCCTTCACACTGGCCATGAAATCTCCCTTTATAGGAACAGGGAGAGCAACAAGCAACCGACCAGGGTGACTTTACATGTCATCAGGTGACTAGGACAAACCCTAAATAGCATGCAGGCCACATCACCAGTCCACCACCAACATCAAGACTACATTGAATGTTCACGAAAAGTGAATCCATGAGAAAGCTCGATGCAGATCCGATCAGGTCAAATATGGCAGGACAGACATGGGTGACCCTAGCGACCAGAACAAGTCTGTTAGCCAACATCAAATCAGCCCAAGAATCCACGCGCCCATACCTCTAAACACACCATCCCATTCTCAGAGTCACCATGAATGCAAATTCGGCGGATCTAGCGACCCTCCATCTACTACCATCAAGTCTCAGTTTTTCAGGTCTTCGCGCACAAAAACCTTTGAAACCCTGATCGCGCAAAAATGAATATTGATCATCGATCAACAGTGATCAGGCGGCCGTCTTTTAAAATCTTCATTAGTCGTTGAACCAGGCCACCACATATGATTCCTGTGCCCACTGTTGATCAGATGCCAGTCATCTGGGGACCGTCGATCTCCATTTAAATGTACGCACTGTGACGAAAGTTTGGAGGTGGGGTCCATGTGACACGTGGCGGGCGGATGCTCTCCTCACATAGAATAAAGATCAGGCAAGACAAAGCGGTGTCGGGAAGACCTCCAGGCGACAAAAATAGTTACACTAAAGTCACCGGGCATATCGGCCAGACAGAAGGAACTCGGGGAGACATCTGGCCGAAGAGAACATGTTATATCGAGGGGCCAACACAATCAACGAGATAGGCAATGGTCGGGGAGACATCTCCCCAAAGAAAATAACTCTCACCGAAGAGCCTTTGAAAGAAACCCCCTATGCGATGTCGCTGTGACTTTATGTTTCTTTCGCCGATATAACCTTCTCTCTTATGAATGTCGCTATAGCATACTGTTATTGGGGAAACCTCATGTAGAATATATTGTGTCATACCGAGAGCCCTCCATTCACTCAGAGTCGCTGAGACAATCAAAACCTCTCATCGAAAGTCTCTCTCGGTCTTAATCGCCAAGACTTGACGGGTTCACTAAGACTCTACAACGAAACCAAAAAGTCATACCGAGAGCATGGCGGGGTCGGCATAACAAAACGAAGTCGGCCAGACTACAAGACTTCATAGCGAAGAGAAGCCAACGCTCGCCCAGAGGTCTCCACACTCGGTGAGATGTCACGGCGAAAAGAAATGTCTCGCCGACTGAAAACCTTAGTCAACAATTCGGCGGACCGGACTAGGAAAGCATTTCACGGTAACCATCAGGTAAATTTTTCATCATGGCCATTGATTATCAACACGTGCACAAAGGAAGTCATATTAGTAGCTCAACCGTTAACTTGGGAGGACTTCAACGTTGAGGAAAGTCACACCGAGAACCAAAGGGGCCGCCACAGTTAGCAAGACAAGCAGGGATCGAAGAGACATCTCCCCGAAAAAACCAACATAGGCCAAGAAGATAAGGCCTTGGGGAGACAAGCAGGGGTCGCCGAGATGTCACCCCAAGAGCCAAAAGTCACACCAAAGTAGAAGCGGGGCTGGTGAAAGCGGTAACAAGGGGCCGGTTAATGACGAGACAAAGGGGCTCGGGGGGAACTTAAGTTGCAGGTGCACCGGCTAGGTAGGTCAATGAATCAAAAGGCCAGTGGAATGGGAACCAAACAAGGTCAGAGCCGGAACTAGGAAAGAGACAGAGTCGGAGCCAGAGCGGGGGAAGAGATGAAAACCAAAATGACCACCTGAGACCAAAACCCAACCCGGATCCGCCTCCGCAAAAGACAAAGGAAGGGAGATGGGAGCGGAACATAACCCAAAACTGGAACCCCTGAAAAGGTTCCAAAACCTGTTCTCATTTTGATCCCATGCCTGCCAAAGGAAACAAAGCAAAAAAAATAAAGGGAAGAATGCGGAGAGGAAAACGACTAGCGACCGACGCAGGGCAGAAAGGAAAAGAAACTCCAATCACGCAGAATCGGAACTGGGATGGATGCGTTAACAGGAACTAGAACTTTAGAATTTGGAAAAGTTCTAGTTCCGTTCAAGCATCCATTTCACCTCCGATAAAACAAAAGAAAAGCCAAGGAAAGAAAAAGAGAAAGGGGAACCAAACTAAAAGCCCAAAAACGGGGAAAAGAAAAGCCAGGAAAAACCCTAACACAGACCGCCCCACTGGGGAGATGAAAGCTAGAATGCTGGGCTCAACCCTTATGGGAGCCCATTTAACCCACGTGCTAAAATGAAAGATAAAAATCACAAGCCAAGGATTTGCGATGAAAAACAAGGGAACACAACAAGAACCTGAAAGACAACCAAAAAAGGCTCTAACACAATCAACAAGAGAATACAAGGGGTGAATGTAAAGAACCAGACCAATTTTTTTTTTGTTTTTTCAATGATAGTTACAAAGCAACATGCACCCGTTAAGGTTAGCTCTAAACCCAAACGATGCTGAAAGAAACTCTAACCAGAATGTACACCGGGATCCCCGATGTGGGCAAGGTGTGAGCATTGGTCAGAGGGTCTAATGCAGATGCAACTGAAAAGGAACTCTAACCAAGAATGTGTCTTGGTAGACGAGCATATGGTCAGAGGATCAATGCATGATGAACTGAAGTAACCCTAACCAAGAATGGCGCCAAGTGATGGCGAGCATATGGTCAGAGGTTCCCTACAAATACTAACTGAAAGTAATTAGGCGGCAAGCCAGCCTCTTCCACTTATTCAGTGGGAAATACAAAAGAGTAAATGAGAGATAAAGAAATGAATAGTTGATAGTACTACTAATCAGCTTACAATATGTCAGAATGTTTAGCTAAAGCCCTGTTTTCAAGTTCTTCATTGCTGTAATTGTATAATATGTCTTCCCAATACCAAATGTAACTTCCAATGCTTAATCCCAACCCAAAGGACAACTTTCTTAATTCTGATATATCAGACCTGCAACAAGAAATGAAGAAATCTGCAACCTAACACTCATTCAAATGCTTGTATCTTGCTCAAATCTTACTCTAATGACACAAAACCAAGTGCAGATTGCTCTAAGGATGATGGCACCCAAAATGAATACCTAATACCTCACTAAACAACCTCCATTTATTTTGCACAAATCCCAAAGCATTCCTAGAATGGTACGGCCCAGCTGCAAGGGCGATTTTGCTCTATAAAATCAGGGACACTTCAATAAAATCTACAAATTAGCTAGAATGGTCGCCCCTCATAAACAAAAGGATAGAAACAATACCCATAACAATAGCATTTTTATTTCATGAGCTATGAGCAAATCTTACATTCCTCAATGACATTCAACAACTCCAAAAATGAGACAGAAAATAAAAACTAGAACTCCAAAATGCAAATACTCAACTGAAAATGCAAATCAAACCTATTACAAGCTAACTCTCAACTAGTTGCTATCTTTCAAGCAAGAAGATGAGCCATTGCTAGGAGGTGTGCTTTCCTCAAAGCGAGTGCCTGAAGACAATTCAACAACATAACAGTGTAGTAGACAAAAGATGCCAAATGAAGAGCTGAGGCCAGAATATATAGATATGAGAAGAGCCTTCTAGAATCTTCAAGAAGGGCACCCAAACCCTAATTTTGAATTCAACACTTTTTCCCTCCAAAAGGTGGCATCCTTTTTCCTTTAATAAAATATTTTACCTTTTTATAAAAGTCAATCTCTCCTCAAGTAGGCATCCATTTCACTTAACCCATAATTTGAATTCAAAATATAATTTATCTTTTTAATGAAGAGCTTACCCATCAAGTTCCTTTTTTAAGAACAACATAAAGTTATAATGCTAGGCAAGGGGGGCGTTATAATATTAAATTATAATATTATAATGTGAAAATACTTATCTCTCCATAAAAATGCACCCAAGGGCCAAAAACAATATT